>MDKH01109660.1:0-10043 GCA_005239495.1 Nicotiana undulata | reverse complement strand
CGGCTATTATTGTTATGTCCGGGTAGTTAGGCCCACATCATGCCTTGTATGTTTTTCCTGTAAGGCCTTAAATGTGTTTTCTAGTAATGCCTAATATGTTTTTTTTCTTTGTAATGCTTCATATGATGTGTTGTAATGCCATATGTACTACGAAATTATGTTTTGCATCGCGTTATTCTTCTGAGGCTTTATTGAAAAGAAATTGTGAAATATATGGGAGCGGGCCGTACGCCATGGCGAAATTGAAAAGAAATTGTGAAATATAGGGGAGCGGGCCGTACGCCACGGTGGATCTAAGAATTTGTGATTTTTGTTTCATTCGGTGGTCTTACTCTTGAAAGTGCTTTATTGTTAAGTTCAGTAGCTGTTTGGATTTTTCTGCTTTTAGTATATGTACTTGTTGCTTATTTCCCTGACATGCCTACTGTATTTCATCATATTTTATCATATGTTATTACCGCTGGACCTTAGTGAGTATCGAGTCGACCTCTCGTCACTACTTCTTCGAGTTTAGGCGGGATACTCACTGAGTACATATTTATTTAATATGTACTCATGCTGCACTTTATTTTCTTTTCTGTACTTGACTGCACAACTCCGGAGGCTGGTACGTCTGACTATCAGGCCGGTGCTGGATATTGACAGCGTGGTCATACTTCACGGTGAGCTGCTTTCCTGACGACTTTCTAGCTGCGCCCTGGAGCTCTTTTGTTGTATTCCTCTGTCCATTTCATTCAGACGGAGACTCTGTATATATTGTAGTCATTGTATATTCAGTAGTTGCCCATGACACTCGTGACACTAGTTCCTGGCACACACGCGTAGTGTATTTATATTGTTGGGGTTTTGGGATATATATCCATGTGTATGTTATATCTCGGCTTTGTATCTACTATGACTTATTTCGCTCAAGGCTAGTATCATGTTAGTTGTTATAACTGGTAATCTCTGACTTGTTTAATTATCTGGGGAAGGGTGTCACTTGGTGAAATTTGTGTTGGCTTGCCTAACCCCGTCGTTGTGCACCATCACGACTTGGATTAGAATTCTGGGTCGTGATAGCGTGGTATCAGAGCACTAGGTTCACGTAAGTCTCACGAGTCACGGGCAGGCCAGTGGAGAGGCCAACCAGTCGATGAGGCGACTTGGGAGTCCGAGGAGGACATGCGGAGCAGGTATCCACAACTATTCGGCACTTCAGGTACGATTTTACGTCCGTTTGAGGACGAACATTTGTTTTAGAGGGGGAGATTGTGATGACCCAAAAAGGGGTCATCTTATGAGAACCTAATTTTTGACTATGTTCGGAGGCCCCGAAAGCCTCCGTTAATCTCACCTCGATGTGCGTGCGCAGCCCGGGCGCGTAGCCAGGAAGCCTTTATGTGAAAACTTGATTAAGAGTTAAATTTGTGATAATTAATTGAATAAAGTTGACTTTGGTCAACTTTTTGGTAAACGGACCCGGATCCGTGATCCGACGGTCCCGGAAGGTCCGTAGGAATATATGGGACTTGGGCGTATGCCCGGAATCGAATTCGCTGGACCCAAGTCCAAGAAATGAATTTTTAAAGAAAGTTGTTTTATGAAAATATTAAAGGCTTATTAAAATGAACCTTGATGTGAAACATGTGCTGCCGGGCCCGTATTATGATTCAGAGCCCGGAACAGGTTCAATCTGTGTTATATAAGTTATCTATGAAATTTGGTAAGAAACGGACTTGATTTGATTGGTTTCGGATAAAAATGAGGAAAATTGGAGTTAATGAAGTTTTGAGGTTTTTAAAGAATTTGAAATTTGGCTTGAAAGGTGAGTTTATATTCTCGACGTCCGAATGAAATTATGAGATCGGGAATAGTTCTGTTGTGTCATTTATAACTTGTCTGCAAAATTTGAAGTTATTCCGAGTAGTTTAGGCTGGTTCGGCAAGTGAAGTGAATTCTAGAATTTCAAGTACTTAAGTTTTGATTCAATTTTTTTTTGGGGTTGAATTCTGAGTTTCGTGGTTGTTATTCAGGTTTCGGAAGTTCGAGCAAGTCCGTATCATGAATACAGACTTGTCGGTGCTTTTGGACGGAGTCCCGAGGGGCTCGGGTGTGTTTTAGACCCACGGGAGCTAAGTTGGAAAAAAACCAGAATTTCTGCTATCTGGTTTCCTTCTCTACGATCGTAGAAGGTGGGTTGCGATCGCGGAGAAGGATTTTGCTGGGCTGTTGATTGTTCTATGCGATCGCAGCTTCCCCTCCGCGATCGCAGCCCGTTTCTTGGTATCGCATAGAGTCGCGTCTGGGCCGGTTGAGTTTGTTCTTCGCGATCTCAGGACCTTCTGCCGCGATCGCAGAGGTCTTGCCATTTGTTCTTCTCGATCGCAGGACCTCTGCCGCGATCGCAAAGGACTGGCCAGTTGGCCTTCGTGATCGCAGGCCCCTTGTCGCGATCGCAGTGAAGGAATCCCTGGGTAGTTTTATAAAATACGGGACTTAGCCTTGTTCCTCTATTTTCATCTTCCTCTTCAAGATTTTAGAGATCTCTTCAAGGGACCTTCCACCACTGCCATTGAGGTAAGTAAATTCCATAGTTTTACTAGTTTCAAACACTAGTCCCTAGTTAAATTCACTACTAAATTATCTAAAATCATAGAATTAGGTAGTAATTATAGGGTTCTTGAGGATTTTGTAATTTTTCCATTTTAGGCCATGAAATCAAGTAGAAATCACACCTTAATGATCCTTAGGCTATAGGTGAGTGATCCCTTCGAGAATTTTCGGAATTTGACCATGAGAGGCCGGGGTTGGAAATTGGGAATCCTTCAAGAATGACAATTTTATTGAATAACTAAGATAAGTCATCACATTTTACATGCATTGATGTTATTGTATATCTTTTGACTAGTTGCGAGTCCTCGGGTGTAGAGTTCGGAGTTTCGGGCACAATTGTTGTCCGAGGGGTAGATTCGACACGAGGTGAGTCTCCTTTCTAACATTGTAAGAGGGAATTGTCCCCATAGGTAATGTATATGCTATTTGTAACTTGTTTGGGGGCTACGTACGCGCCAAGTGACGAGAATCCGTACGTAGCGGCTATTATTGTTATGTCCGGGTAGTTAGGCCCACATCATGCCTTGTATGTTTTTCTTGTAATGCCTTAAATATGTTTTCTTGTAATGCCAGATATGTTTTTTTTCTTTGTAATGCTTCATATGATGTGTTGTAATGCCATATGTACTACGAAATTATGTTTTGCATCGCGTTATTCTTTTGAGGCTTTATTGAAAAGAAATTGTGAAATATATGGGAGCGGGCCGTACGCCATGGCGGAATTGAACAGAAATTGTGAAATATATGGGAGCGAGCCGTACGCCACGACGGAATTGAAAATTAATTGAAATATATGGGATCGGGCCGTACGCCATGGTGAGTGTAGAAAGTACCTTATGGGAGCGGGCCGTACGCCACGGCGGATCTAAGAATTTGTGATTTTTGTTTCATTCAGTGGTCTTACTCTTGAAAGTGCTTTATTCTTAAGTTCAGTAGCTGTTTGGATTTTTCTGCTTTTAGTATATGTACTTGTTGCTTATTTCCCTGACATGCCTATTGTATTTCATCATATTTTATCATATGTTATTTCTGCTGGACCTTAGTGAGTATCGAGTCGACCTCTCGTCACTACTTCTTCGAGTTTAGGCTAAAACTCATTGAGTACATATTTATTTAATATGTACTCATGCTGCACTTTCTTTTCTTTTCTGTACTTGACTGTACAGGTCCGGAGGCTGGTACGTCTGACTATCAGGCCAGTGCTGGATATTGTCAGCGTGGTCATACTTCACGGTGAGCTGCTTTCCCGGCGACTTTCTAGCAGCGCCCTAGAGCGCTTTTGGGTTATTCCTCTGTCCATTTCATTCAGACGGAGACTCTGTATATATTGTAGTCACTGTATATTCAGTAGTTGCCCATGACACTCGTGACACTAGTTCCTGGCACACACGCGTAGTGTATTTATATTGTTGGGGTTTTGGGATGTATATCCATGTTTATGTTATATCTCGGCTTTGTATCTACTATGACTTACTTTCGCTCAAGGCTAGTATCATGTTAGTTGTTATAATTGGTAATCTCTGACTTGTTTAATTATCTGGGGAAGGGTGTCACTTTATGAAATTTGTGTTGGCTTGCCTAACCCCACCGTTGGGCGCCATCACGACTCGGATTAGGATTTTGGGTCGTGACAGTAGACATTGGCAATGCTTTCAAAGCACTAGTTGATACAACCTAGAAGATTGTGCAACTATCTAAAGCTTAGGGGGAAAGAGGCCATCAAAGTAGAAGTGATAGGGGAGGAGGCTAAAAGATAACTACTATATCATGATGAATATCATAGCATGGAATGTTAGGGGGTTGAATATAGTGTATAAGCAAAAAGAACCAAATTTTTTTGTAGAGAGAATAAAAAGGCAATTATGGTTGTTCTAGAGAATAGACTCAAGGCAACTAATTCAGGTTCAATAATGAAGAAGATTTTTAGTAACTGGCATGGGTAGCTAGCTATGATGAGGAACCGGGAGGTAGGATCTGGGTAGTATGGGACCAAACAAAGGTGGATTTTAAGGTTATCCGAGTAAATGAGAAATATACAGTAGGTCAGGTGATCATGAACCAACACAAAATCAATTTAAACTTTTGTGCATTTTATGGAATTCATACGATACAAGACATGAAGAGACTATGTGAGGATCTAAAGAGAACTATGGATGGAGTCATGTAACGACCCGACCAGTCGTTTTGAGCATATGCACTTCGCTTAGTAGTTTGAGGGCATGAGTAGCTCCGTATCATGTGTTATGAATTGTCTGAATCATTGGTTTTGGTTTTCAGGTTATTCAAAATTGATTTGAAATAATGATTCCCAACTAGGAAACTTTAAGTTGAACGAGTTAACCAAGTTTGACTTTTGTGAATTTGACCTCAAAACGTAGTTTTGATGGTTCCGTTAGGTCTGGATGGTGATTTTGGACTCGGGCGCATGCCAGAATTTGCATTTGAATGTTTCTAAAAGGTTTTGGCACAAATTGGCAAAGTTGAAAATTTGAAGGTTTAGAAAGTTCATAAGTTTGAACGAGAGTTGAATTTGAGTATATCGGATTCGGATAGTGCTTCCAGGAATTTGAGTAGCTTCGTTATATCATTTGGGACTTGTGTGCAAAATTTGGGTTCCTTCCGGGTTGATTTGGTTTATTTCGGCGCGAGTTTTGGAAGTTAAAAGTTCAAAGTTCATCGATTTTTGATTTGAGGTGCGATTCGTCATTTTTATGTTGTTTGGTGTGATTTGAAGCTTCGAAAAGTTTGTATCATGTTTTAAGACTTGTTGGTATGATTGAATGGGGTCCCGATGGGCTCGAGTGTGTTTTGGATCACTGGTTGAGAAACTAGTTAAATTAAGGATTTGGAGTTTGACCATGGTCAATATTGAGTCAAGATGAACTCTTTTTGGTGTTTTGAGTTCGCGAGCAGGTTCGTAGCGTGTTTTATGATTGAAACTCATATATGGTTTATGTACGGAAGGTTCCAAATGAGCTTTGGGTGCTAAAACAAAAATTCTTTCGTTGCTCATTTTCTGGTGTAAAATAATAATGAAAATGTCATTTTTTATCCTTTAAATTTCAAGACTTCATTTTAAACTTCAAAACATCATATCTCCCTCATTTTAAGGTCAAATTGGGTGATTCCAAAGCTTATCTTGTGATGACCCAAGGAGTCATTTTATGAATTTAGACTCCGTTCTAGGCTTAATAGCCATAATATTAATTTTAAATACCTCAATTTGCGTGCGCAATCCAGGCAAAAAGCCGAAAAACTTTTATGTGAAATTATGAGAAATAGTAATTTCTAAAGTTAAAATTTGATTATAGTTGACTTTGGTCAACATTTGGAGTAAACGGATCCGGATCTGTGTTTCGACGGTTCCGGGAGGTCCGCAGTAAAATATGGGACTTGGGCGTATGCCCGGAAATGAATTCCGAGGTCCCAAGCCTTAGCAATCAATTTTTGAAAGAAATTATTTTCCTGAAATATTTATGAAATAAAGAAAAGAATTAATGTTTGAAACCATTGGTATCAGGTCTGTATTTTGGTTCCAGAGCTCAGTACATATTTGTTATAGTATTTAAAGGTTAACTGTGAAATTTGGTGAAAAATGGAGTTTATTTGACGTGATTCGGACATCCGGTTGAGAAATAATGAGCTTTAAGTGTTCTTGAAGAAAATGATGAGTTTTGAGGTTTAATTTATAGTTTTACATGTTATTTTCATGATTTGATTGCCTAAGCAAGTCCGTATGATATTTTTAGACTTGCGTGCATGTTTTGTTTAGAGCCCCGAGGGCTCAGGTGAGTTTCGGATAGGCCACAAGATCGTTTTACACTTGAACTTTCTGTTGTTTTTGTTGTTGCTGGTGCACAACACTTTTGTGCATTGCGTTCGGACCCCACTCATCGCGAACGCATAGGGTAAATTGCAGGGGGAGGTCCCTTTTTGTTATATGCGAACACACAGCCAAGCATGCGAATGCGGAGGTCACCTGGGCTGACCTTATGCGAACGCATGTTAGGCTACGCGAACACACAAGGTAAAATTGTGCCTGGGGGGAGGGGAGCCCAAATGCACTATGCGAACGCGATGGCCCAATACCCTTAAAGGTATGCGAACGCGGCAGCCCTATGCGAACGTATAGAAGGCCTGTCCAGCTATATAAATACATTTTTAAAACGGACAAAACCCTTCTTCTTCATATTTTTCGAATCCCACAGCCCTAAGGATAAAGTTTCTTCACCAAAGTTCATCCCCAAGTTGTTGGTAATCAATCCTAAATTTTACTCTTTCAATTACCCAATGTTTTTCATCAGTTTTATATCAAAAACTAAGAATTTTCATGGTAAAAATTGAGGGTTTGGGTAGAATTAGGGAGTTTTGTAAAAATCGAATATTTACCTTGAATTGAGGTCGTATTTCGAAACTAATTGTATATTTGGGTTCGTGGGTGAATGGGTAAACGTAATTTGGTCCGAACCCCAAGTTTAGACCAAACGGGCCTGGGGTCGGGTTTTCACTTTTTTGAGAAAACATAGGAAAAATTATGACTTTCAATAAAGTTAGTTCCTTTAGCCTTAATTAATGATATTAAGTTAATTATGATTAGATCCGAGTGTATTGAAGGTGAATTCTAAAGGAAAAAACTATAATTGAACAGTGAGTGGCCTACGAAATTGAGGTAAGTGCTTGGTTTAACTTTGACTTGAGGGAATATGAATCCCCAATTTTATTGCTATGTGAAATTGCATGTGTGTGGTGCATAGGTGAGGTGACGAGTATCTATGCACCACCAAATTGTCTGTTAAACATGATCCCTTCCTCGTTTCCAATTTAATTGATTCATGTCTTAATTGTTCTATGTTCATTATTTTTTCTATGACTACTTGGCTTTGTTACTTTGTTGTTAAGTCTTGTTGTAATTATTTTGGAAGAGTATTGGTTGTTTTCTTGGTTTCGTTGTGGTACATAACGGTTGAGCAGTTTGACATTATTTTACGAGATACATATTTATGTTCCTGTTGGTTTCATGGTTGAGATGATATTGATGAAGTTTATGAGAAAATACAATTTCTTGTTTATAATTGTTGAGACAAAAGAATTGTGAAAGGCTTGGCCTGAATTGTGAAAATTTATAAATAAACTGATATGATATGTCTGGTGGGAGCGGGTTGCACGTTGCAACAAGGATTGATAAGGGTGGACAGGTGGGATCAAGTTGCACGCCGCAATAGGAGTAATACGGGTGATATATATTTAGGGAGGAGCAATAGGGGGGGGAGGGGTACAGGTGGGAGCGGGTTGCACACCGCAACAAAGAGCAATAAGGGAGGACACTTATGTTTTACTGATTTTCAAAGAAAACAAAGATTTGAAAACTTACTGCTTTACTTTACTATTTTTTTCATATTCTGCACTATTGTTATTTTAAAGTCAAAGTTTGGAAATTTGGAAACTTACGTGAGAATATGTTATAGCTGAGACCTGGAAAAGGTGACTGCGTTATTTTAATTGTTGCTACAGTTATTATTTATTTGTTTTAGATTTCCTTCTTGCTTCATTTATTATTGTTCACAGGTTATATTGTTAATGCCCCTCCATAGCCTCATCAATACTTCGTCGAGGTTAGGATCGACACTTGCTCCGTACATGGGGTCGTTGTACTGATACTACACTCTGCACTCTTTTGTGCAGATCCAGGTACCAGCCAGCAGTAGAGATGTTTTTAGAGCAGCCGTCCATTGTTTTGGAGACACGAGGTAGATCTGCTGGCGTCCGCAAGTTCCTGGAGTCTTCTCCTATTTTTATAAACATTGTTTTATTATATTCGAAACAATTACACTATTTCTTTCAACCCAATACTCGTAGTATTCTTTAGTAGTTCGTGAATTGTGACACCAGACCTTGGGGTGGTTTTAGAGTTATTTATATAATTAGTTCGTGGCTCGGTTCATTTAATTATTTATTATTTTATATTAGAAATTATTCATTGAAAGCCATAGAGTATGTTTATTTTAAAGTTGTTTTATCATGTTTAAATGGTTAATCAAAGGAAATAGTTAAACGAACTCTATCATTGGCTTGCCTAGAAAGTGTGGTGTTAGGCGCCATCACGATCCCTAAGGTTGGGAATTTGGGCCGTGACAAGTTGATATTAGAGCACTAGGTTTCTTAGGTCTCACAATTCTAGAACGAACTTGGTAGAGTCTGAAGGTTCGGTACGGACACGTCTGTACTTATCTCTCAGAGGCTATGAAGTTAGGAACGATTTCAATTCTATTCTACTCTATCGTGCGAATTTATTCTACCATTGATGATTTAACTTGTCTATTCTTGTCCCCTCACAAACCTCGACAACACGCAAAGCGTCTACAACTGTGATGACCCAAAAGGTCATCCTAAGTAATTTTAGCTATATCTGTGTTCTGAGGCTCCGAAAGCCACCGTTGATCTCACCTCGATATGCGTGCACATCCCGGGCATGAAGCCGGGAATCTTCTATGTGAAAATCTGATAAAAATGGAGTTCTTATAATAAATAATTGAATAAAGTTGACTTTGGTCAACATATTTGGTAAATGGACCCGGACCCGTGATTTGACGGTCCCGGAGGGTCCGTAGGAAAATATAGGACTTGGCGTATGCCCGGAATTGAATTCCGAGGTCCCAAGCCCGATAAATAAATTTTTAAAGGAAATTATTTTCTGAAAATAATAAAGGCTTTTGAAAATGAATAATTATGTGAAAACTGTGTTACCGGGCCCGTATTATGCTTCCGGAGCCCGGAACATGTTTAATATATGTTATTTGACTCATCTGTGAAATTTGGTGTAAAACAACTTGAAATGATGTGTTTCGGGTCAAAATTGGAAAAGTTAAGCTTTATGAAGTTTTAAGAAATTTCTATGAGTTTTGAGGTTTAATTCCTTGTTTTGATGATATTTTGATGGTTTAAAAGCTTGAACAAGTCCATATGATGTTTTAGGAGTCGTGTGTGGTTTTGGTTTTGAGACGCGAGGGCTCGGGTAGCTAACGCGGTGAGTTAAAGTGTAAAAATATGGTGTAATTGCATTTTGCTGGTGTCAGTTCCATTACTCTATGCGATCGCATTGATTGGTCCGCGATCGCATAGCTTCGTGCCTGGGAGTAGACTGTTACACTATGCGATCGCATAGAACCTTCCGCGATCGCGTTGTGTATTAGGTGGGTAAGGGGAGCCAGGGGGGGGAGTACTCTCTGCGGTCGCAGCTTCTCCTGTGCGATCGCATAGTGAAGAGGCAGTATACTTGTGCGATCGCAATAATCATTCCGCGATCGCAGTGCACCCAGTCTTGGACACTATGCGATCGCATCCCTGCTTTCGCGATCGCATAGAGATATTTCGCTCAGTTATTAAACGAGTTCAAAACAGAATATTTCATACGGGACTTTGCTATTTTCAGCCTTCTTCTCCTCCTCCAA
>ML272184.1:30918-56355 GCA_005239495.1 Nicotiana undulata | reverse complement strand
ATATATATATATATATATATATATATATATATATATATATATATATATATTGTTACAGGTTACGTTACATTGCCTCGCTTTAGCCTCGTCACTATTTCGTCGAGGTTAGGCTCGGCACTTACTTAGTACATGGGGTCGGTTGTACTGATACTACACTCTGTACTCTTTTGTGCAGATCTAGGTACCGGCCAACGTTAGGAGATCTTAGTAGCCGACATCATTCATTTGGAGACGAGGTAGATATGCTGGCGTCCGCAGATTTCTGGAGTCTTATCCTTGTTTTATAGACACCGTTTTATCATATTCGAAACAGATATATTAATTCTTTCAGCCCATTATTTGTAGTATTCTTAGTGGTTCCTGAATTGTGACACCTAACCCTGGGGTAGTCTTATAGTTATATATTTAGTTAGTGGTTCGGTTTAATTATTCATTTATTATTTTATTTGTGAATTTATGCATTGGAATTAATAAGTTTAGTTTAAATTTTGATATGCTTTGTTATAATTGAGTAGACTTTGATGAAAATAAATTAAATAAGTTCTAACATTGGCTTGCCTAGCAAGTGTGGTGTTAGACGTCATCACGATCCCTAAGGTTGAGAATTTGGGTCGTGACAAAGGGGTATGAGAGATTGTTCCATCTCAGGTTGTTGCAATAATTCCATAGCTTTAGATGTTGGTTGAAGGTCTTTAGAGAGAAGACGGAACTTCTCACTCTAGCTTTGGTGGTTAACATAGGATATAAGTTGTATCCATAATACACATTTTTCTTCTTCTTTCTTTTATTTTCTTGTTTCATTTATTTTCTAATATTTCACACTCTTTAATTCTTTTATAAAATCATAAATAATTATCCTTTCAAAAACTTAGTACTCTCAGAAATAATCATCCTTCCTTAAATAAGCAAATCAGCAATCATTTGTAGGGCATTTTTACACCCCAAAAAAGGCAAAACTATTATATGCACTCATTCTACAATTGCATGCCTGCAGCAGATTAAGAATAACAAAATATGCACACATTATTGATGATAGCTTCTTTATCTAGATTGTATTTGACTCACCAAGTATTGTGATTTGTAGCGACATATGTTCTTCTCTTCCTCATTCCTTAATGAACAACCAAAAGATTTAAAAATGAAAGAACCTTAGGGAGAGAAAAAAAAAGACTTTCTATAGAGAGAGCTTCAGGAAAAAAATGAGAGAATGAAAATGAATGATTATAGATGAATAGAAGAGAGTTATGTGATTGAGAAGATATTACTTAGTATTTATAGTAACCAAAAATAAACTAACCAATATAATTGATAACTTGAGTAATAGGAAGAGATAGTAACATCTTTGAGCAATTATTGTAGTATAATTAGCATTATGGATTATTGCATATGTTACAACTTTAATTGCAGTCGTTTCACTTTTTCTCTTGGAAAGAAGAAAATATATATTTAGTAGAAAAATAAGAGAAAAATACAAAAGTCTTTACTTGTTTATTTAATTTAAGATTAAATAAGCTTTGGACTTCCACCTTCACTAACTTGAGAAAAAATATAAGTACTTTTCTTGTCCAAAGATAGGTGCCAAGTCAACATTCTTTTTTCCACATTTATATAATAGATAGATAGATGTAAATGAATAATAATAATGATCACTTTAATAATACAATTGCATTTCTTTCACAAACTACCTTCTATAAATATATTCTTCTTAAAATTCATATAAAGCAGTTAGTTAGCAAGTTCAACTAACATTTATTTTGAGTGAGCAACAATTACGAGGAGGCGAAGAGCCACAGATCTACAATATTTAGTAAATAAGACAAATTTGGTTTCACGTTATACTTGACCCATTTTTACGGCTATACATAGTTCTTGAAATATGGGTCGTCGAAGAACGATTGATGTCCCTCCATTTCTTCTTTCTTTCCACACTTAAATGTTAAATTGATAATCGATACCCCTGGAGTTAGATTCAGAAGCTAGAGTTTTGCTGAAGGAGTAGGTCTGCATATATTCAGTTTATTTGTTTCCTCTAACATTAGTATTATGCATAATTTCTTTTATCTATTCCACCAAATGTATAGCAAAGATGTGTATAAAAGTCTATTGAAATGCTTTGATTCCGTGGAGATGAATTGGCAAGGACATTTAAATTTGTCACAAACCTCGAATGGGTCTTAATTTATATATCGTCTATGGTAATTGAACTTATAGGTCATTGTATTTGTTATATATCCACAGAAAAAGCCGACCGTTACACCAAGAAAAGAATCATATCAAAGCACTTTTAATTGGTTGTCACTTTTGAGGGATGATAAAGAGTTTGAGAGTTCTTAGCCAACTTTATGACCTTTTTTGGTCAAGCAAAGATTAATTACTATTGATTAGGTGACAGTAGTACAAAAGGATTCAAATTCTTGGCCTAAGCCACTAGGTGGGGTGACACTACTTGGCCTACAAAAGGATGTTTCAATTGGTGTTTTACAAAAAGATTGTGTCGCATCCTGATGCTTGATGCTTCTGCTTATAGTGGTGCCCTGTTGATCATGTCTTAGGGCCCTTTCCAAAAAAGGTGGTGGGTGCTCGAGAGTTATAGTAGAGTTGGACTGCTCCATGGTGCTGCCATATTTTTCAAGCTCATCAACGACACGATTTTGCTCCCTATATACATGTCGTACTAAGGGGTTACCCAGTCGTAGCATCAAGTACCCACATTCATGCACGATGGATGAGTAAAATTGATGATTATTGCGTAGTGCAAAAATTACCTCTGTTGCGTCTAGGTTGATTTCCAGTGGTGTTAAGTGAGAACTTAGTGCAATTTTCATCCCCTCCAGTAGAGCCCATAGCTCCATAATGAGAGGAGTGTCGGTTATTCTGTTGCAAGTGAACCCTATGATCCAGTCGCCTGTAAAGTTTCAAATGACTCCACCAAACCCATTGAGTGTGGTGTTTTCCATGCAAGCACCATCAGTATTAAGATTGAAAGCGTCTGCGTCCGGTGGATGCCATTTAATATGGATTGTTTGAGACAGATGTGGATGCTTTTCCTGGTGGATGAGGTAATAATATTCAGTTGCATGACTAAGTATGTGCCTTAGGTTAGGAGGTTGTTGAATGGAGTCAAAGATTAATTTATTACGATTATTCCAGATATGCCAAAGGTAGTAGGGTAGGAGAAGTTTGTGTTGGAAGGTTATAGGGAAAAGGACAATCTAGGTTTAGGAGTTTGGACATGTTAGCTAATGGGTCAATATGTAATGGTGGAAAATGGGTCAGAGAATGGGCGATGTTGAGTGCCTGCCATAGGTCCTGGGTGACCTGGCAGCGCATGAAAAGATGGTCGATTGTTTCTTCATATAGTTGGCAGGATGGACATAGTGGGGATTATGGCCTATCAACGAAATGAAGTATTTTAGTTTAAGGGTAATTTCCAGACCTTCAATCGCACGTATAATGGTGTTGATTTACTGGAAGAAGACCGCGAGTGTAGTTAGGTGTGGTTGCAAATTTTTTATTCTCTATGTGTACTTGTCTTATTAGAATATATCATTGATTTTATGTGTATTTCAGAGGAAAATATTGAAGTTGTTAGATCTTGTTAGTTCTTTCCGTCTAATCAAATTGACGAAAAAAATTGTTTCTTTATCTCTACTCCTCTCTCTCTCTCTCTCTCTCTCTCTCTCTCTCTATATATATATATATATATATATATATATATATATATATATATATATATATGTTGAGTGATTGATTTTCTTTATTTGTTTGATTTTACATCTTTTCTCATTAATGTCTATTATACAGTAAGAAATGGTACAATTCTAGTTTATCATACTCAGAAATCATATCATGTCAATACATGCCACAAATTCATGCCAATACAAGCCCAAGTCGTGCCACTACATGCCCAAGCTATGCTAATACAAGCCCATACAAGTTCAATATTCATCATCTAAGTCTTTTCATAGGTCATAGTGTGTTAACTGAATCGTTCATGTTAATTATTTTCTTGCAAAGGTATTTCAAAGAGACATATTTTAACTTAGGAAATCATGTTCATATGTTCGTAGTTCAGGTTCAAGTGTAACAACCCATGCATATGGTACCTCATATGTGCATACATATAACATAGTAAATAATCAAAATATATAGACTCGAAGCGAGCTTGTCCCACATGCACATAGAGTCATGTTCAACACATTTATAGTAAAAACTATTTTCAAGGAGATATACCTCAAATCCCGCTAAAATAATTCAATCGTAGTTCTAATGTTCAAGCAATCACGTTACGCATAATTGGAGTGACAAAGATTAAAACTTTAGCGAGCTCTAGGTCCTTGCTCCTTTTCTATAAAAATAAGAGTTTATGCCTAGAATGGTATGCTATACAATTTAAATCAATACCCACGAATTAGGGACTTAGTATAATCCTTTTACCCTTCCCAATTAATTAGAATAACTAAAGAGGGATAAAGTTCTTTCCTTGTAAGAGATCCACAAAATTCCATATTAATTGCTCCTTGTTAAATTTTCAAGAATCTAAGAATTGAAGGACAATTTGGTATTAATCCTTGTTAGTTTGATGTAATAATTAATAGAAGGAAAATTGAGTATGAACTCACCTTTTATATTTGGGGAAGTCCTAGGGTGCTTTTCTCCTACAAAAGTCGGCAAAAACAAAGTGGGGTTTGAAACTCCAAATATTATCGTATTTATAGATTTCTATCAGTTTTGAGATGCAGCCACCATATACAGTCCGTATATTGGACACATGATCTGTATGTTAGTCGTATGTCAACTCCTGAAGCCTACAACAATGGATATACAATCAGTATACTATTGGTATACTATTTAGACTCCGCATGTCAACTTCAAAGACTAAAATCATCAACTATTCTTCGTCTCAACAGACGGTACAACATGTGGCCCGTATGTTCAACATGTGGTCCGTATGTTTCTTTCGCATGTCAAGTTTAGAGACTTGAAATTTTCAACTTCCGGTGATTTTTGGGACCTCATATCGGTCAGACATGTAGTCCGCATCTCCAATATGCGCTACACATCCTCGCCGCTTCTTGGCCCAGATATCCAACTTGATTTCCTTTTGATTTCTTTTAACTCCATTTTTTTGTACACTTGATAAGCGCTTAGATATTTACTTTCCCACGTGTATACACCTTAATTTCAAGGTTCATGTCTAACCAATCCACGTGTATACACCTTGATTTCTAAGGTTCAAGTCTAACCAGAAGTATTTAATAAGTCCAAACCTTACCCCGAATTTATAAGGTATTGCATTATCTCTCGCTTTGGAATTTTCGTCCTCGAATGATGATTATTGCCTAAAATTTGACTAACTTCCAAGATTTTCAAATATTTTGCCAGAGTTTCATTTGTAACTGGAGCTATCCCAAAAGTAAACACTCAGCTTACAACCAAACAATCAATAACACAATCCTCAGAGGAACTATCACAACCAAAAATACTATCTTTCAACACATACTATGGGCTTCATACCAGTAGCTAGCATTTGTAGAATTTCAAGAACTGAAAGGTCAAAACATGCCTAAAATATGGAACAAATGAGGGTATCCCTTCTTCATGTCATCTTCTGCATCCCAAGTCGTCTCCTCGGTATTATGATTTCTCCATAGGACCTTAACCGAGCTACATCTTTTGTCCTTAGCCTTCGGACTTGATGATCTAAGATTTGCACATGTTCTTCTTCATTAGACAACTCCTCGTTGAATTTCACTTCTTCATAAAACATGATATAGGAATGATCAGGTCTATACAACCTTAATATTGACACATGAAAGACTTGATGCACCATGGACATCTGGGGTAGCAGTTCAAGCTCATGAGCTACCTTTCCAACATTCTTAACAATTTTCATAGGGAACAACGTAACAAGGTCTAATCTTGCCTGTTCTAATGAAACACATTATGACCTTCATTGGCAACACTTTCAAGACCACGTTGCCATCCACCACAAATTTCAACTCGTGATGTCTCATGTATGCATAAGACTTTTGTCGACTTTGATATGTTTTGAGTCATCGCACCATAAGGTTTACTTTTTTAGTGGCTTCACGAATTGAGTCGGGTCCCTACAATTTCACTTTCATTGACTCGAACCTACAAACTTACGATCTGCAACGCCCCCTATATAACGTTTCATATGGATTCATCTAGATACACTCCTGATAACTATTACTGTAAGCAAAGCGGTGGGAGGCATATCTTCAAGAGTTTGAATAGTTCTTTTTGTCTGCCTGTCTATTTAAAGGTGGCCCGTTTTGACATCTCTAGAAGAGAATATAGGGTTTTGATAGGATAGGTGAAAGATAATTGTCCGGGATCTAACTCTAGATAATTAACTTCTAACGTTCAAGTGAGTCTCTCGAATTTACTCAATTATTAGTTCAAACGTTCAACATAAACTCCTCTCTCGATTAAGTCTTAACCTCGTGAGATGAAACAACTTAAGCAATATGAAGATATGCAAGAATACATAGTGGATTGGTCTTTAGAAAAATCTCTTTCAATTATTCTCCTAACTAGGTTTAATCGATGATTCAACTAGCCTCTTTCGATTACTTAGAAGAATCTATGAACTCAACCAACAATATAATGCAAAGATATAACTAGTTATGCCTCTCTCGATTACATAGATTGGTGAATATAGATGCAACAATTAAATCTTCCAAAACGATTCAATACATAAAACTAGAGTTATAATCCACAAACAATGATCAATACACCAAATCCATCAAACCCTAAAGGGAACTACTCCATATACATGGAGAAATTCATCACAACTATAATTAAAGCATAGAAAAACATAGATTCGATCCAAACTCGGGTCTTGAGTGAGGAAGGAATGATGAATTCCTTGTGCTGTGTTCTTCTAACTCTTCCTTAGCTTCCTTAGGTCGAAAGTATGTCAAAAGTTCAGAAAATAGCGTTTTCCAAAAAGTTATACCAAGTAGAGTCGAGTGCGAATGAAACCACCCTTTTCTAATCGAAATAGGAAAATAGATATGGGAAAAAGGCACAGGCGCACCGCATGGGGAGACGCGCCACACGAGGTGCTTGTGTGACTTATCATAGAGCTCAAAACTTGTCAGGCAATAGTGCTAGTGTAATTTCTTCAGAGTACGGCTTCAACTTTGATTTTTGATGTCCAGAATTGGTCCCCGACCCTCTAACACGACCCTGGCTTAATCTCTTGGGCTTTTACTCAGATTTTAAAGCTCTAAATAGCTCAAATTAGCTCCACAACATCTACATAACTCGAAATCACTCCTACAAGGCATATAATATAAAATTAGTGCAAAACACTACCAATTAACGCTCAAACACAAGAAAAATGCAATGAATTAGAGTGTACTAAGCGACTTAAATACGGGATTATAGCCTACCATCGTATCTGCGACACTGTAGGTGCGTCTACTCAAGTGTAGAAGCACAAATTCCTCAATCGAACCTAGCTCAGCATGTCAGCACCTTATTCCGTACGTGCAGCTCCGCACCTACGACCTCTCTTCCGCAAAAGCGGCCAACCCCAGGCCTCACTAATCTCAATCCGCGAACACCTATGCGCAGGTGCGACTTCACATCTGCGACCATATCCTCCGCAGATGTGGTGCATCAGAACCAACAATCCATGCAACTATGAGATGGTCTTGAATCAATTCGAATCACACCCGGGCTTAATGTCACCCCGTCCAATCACACCAATAAGTCCAAATACATTAAATGAACCTATCTAAAAGCTCCAAACACCATAATTATCATCAAAACCAAGAATCATTGATCAAGATCAATCACTCAAGTTCATAAACTTCCAAGTTCAAACCAAGCGTTCGATTCACACCTAACCAACCTGGAATGAACTCAAACTTTGAACACAAGTCCCAAATAATGATACAGACCCATTAAAAACAATAATCTGGCCCCGATAACCTCAAAGTCGACTCCCGATCAAATTTGTAAAGTCTTTATTTCTTAAAATTGCCAACTTTCGACAAATATAACCAAAACCTTCTATGAACATCCAAATTCAAATCTGAACATACGCATACGTATAAAATTACCATAGGAACCTATTGAAACTATCAAATCCCAATTCCGATGTCGTTTACTCAAAAGTCAAACCTTGGTCAACTATTCCAACTTTAAGCTTCCAGACTGAGAACCATTCTATCAAATCAACTATGAATTCTATGAACATCAAAACCAACCATATAAGCAAATCATAAGGCATAATGTAAAATTACACAAGGTCTCAAACCGCTTAATGAGATGTTAAAACTCAAAATGACCGATCAGGTCGTTATAATTTTAGTTGACGAAAATCGCCATCCTACTCGTTTAGAAAATGAGGCTTATATGCGTCAAACTATGTGTTAACAAGCGAGGAAGTAGTAGAGTAGTTGCTTTGATTATAGTTGTCTTCATCACTAGTATTCGGGTTGACGCGCCTTTTTTTCTCGCGAAATCAGATTTCGACACCTGACAACTCTTTTAAGGAGGTATTAAAAGAGAAGAGTCGCCACCTAACGATTTTAAGGTGCAGTAGGGTACCTATTTTTGCAAATGACTCTGGTTCAACTAGTTTATATCATTAAAGATCGGGTAAGGGCTCGAAATTACCTCGAAGAGAAGGTGTTAGGCACTCTTTGAGGTCCACAACTGTGGGTCCCGCCCGAACTTGAATTATATGGATTAGTCAAATAAACGAAGAGAGAGAGAGAGAGAGAGCACAGAGTTTGAAAGTTTTATTATAAAAAAGGATTTTTGAATAGATGAGTACAACTACTTGATTCTAACATAAGAGAAATAAGATGGGGGTCCTAAATTTTTTAGCCTAAAGGATCACCCCGTGCAACATAAATAATATTTCATAATACCCCCTCGAGATGGGGTGTTACTCATATTATTCAGCGGGCACATATCATCTCCTGCTACCCGATTACTATATTAAAGTTGTTTACATAAGAGCGCTCTAATTCAATTCTAAACCGTGCCCTACGCGTGCATTACCCGTCTCATACCTATGGTCAAGGAGATTTTGGACCTCTATTTGGATAGTTCTAAACCTTATCTGGGCTGCTCAAAAATGTAAAAACTAGGCGACAAGCAAAAACATCTAAGGATTTCACATATGTGCAAATAAAGGCTCACATTTACCTCCACATTTAAGCAGCAAGTGCACGCAAACATATATATCAATTAGGAATTGGCAGAATCTAGTATTTTGAACCTATATGCATTCTTTCTATGCGACCAAAGTATGCAGGTTAATTTCAGATGCAAGATATCGCTATAGGCAGAATTGTGCAAGTATTGCAAGATGGTTATTGAAAGTTCTAAGTTACCAATCCTATATACGTGATGCCTAGGTGATCTACGCGATTGGGTGTTACAGAATCTGCTGGGAAAAGTCCCGAAATTATCCGGATTTTCTTATCAGTGACGCTTAGGAACAGTGTTAAGTAGTCTAATGTTAACCAATTAACAAGTAGTTGTTTCCTATATGCAGGATCTCTAACAGTTGATGATTAGAACTCGCCTTATTTATACTTAGTCTTATAACAAGATTTCTAGTGATTAATGTGATACAATAGCGAATGAAGTAATCAAAAATCCTATAGGCATGATTTCTAGTGAATAACTGAGGAAAATTCATTGACATTTATTCCTATAGGCAGGTTTCTAATGTATTTGAAAGTTGTCATACAGATTGAAGGAGTGTTTAGTTCCTATAGGCATGTTGTCTATAAACACATAGCAGTAGACGTAGTACTTGAATTCATGATTAATGGTAAACATGCAATGTGTGTATGTGCTTCTCCTAATGTCATGATCAATATAACGCTCATGTAATCGAACAACACGTAAAACAAACACATTATTAAGTCCTATAGTCATATTATCTACCCATTGCATGTATATATTAAACTCAACACATTCCCTTTTTACTAACACCAGCATATCTGGGGGGGAGAGAAAAAGAACTAGCATAGGGTATGAAATCCTTGTTGATCCTTCTCTCCTCTTGCTCGATGAACCAACTTCAGGCCTTGATTCGTCCTCCGCAAGGAAGTAACGAGCCCAATTATTTATACAAAGGTTATTACAGACCCAATAATGAGTAAAAGTAACAAATGTTACATAACAGTGAATAGGCCCACAGTAGGTCCAAATAAAAGTAAATACCCAACATTTCCTGGGCCTTCAATATCTCTTACACAGCGTACACATGCCTTAAACAAAGAGCCACGTTCAATACACGACTCAAGGGTGCATAGAAGAGTCAAAATCAGTTTACTTAACCACAACACCAAGTGTTGCACCACTTGAAACAACCATTTCATGTACACATTACATAACATGGGAAGTGGAATAATAGGATTAATTTTGAAGTTGAGAGAGTGACTAAGGACCAAGACCTAGTGTGTCAGAGTTCACAAGGGCATCAATTGGACCCCGAGTAGTGCTCACACTAGGGAGGCCAACAATAGAAACTAAATAGCCTTGGCTTTCAGCCGGCTAAGAATGAGAATTCAGAATAGCATGAGTAGCAAGTAAGGAGAGTGGATAATGATGGAGGGACAGAAATTAGGTGATACGCTTATACTTAAAATAGACATAGCCAAGTTAAGCAAAATAACTAATCAAGCAAATCACAAGACTTTGTTTAGCAGAACTTCAACATTTAACACATATTGAGAGAGTTAGAGGGGAGGAACAAGATAGAAATTAACACTAACAAGTTGAGGCCTAAGAAGTACAATTTAGGCTAAGTATACTTCTTGCTATCATAAGACAAATATGTTAATCAAAAGGCAAGGCATCATTGAAACACATATTATGACATGCCAAGCAATCACTAAAGGAACATGGGACTAAGGCATATTATGAGGCATATTAGCAAGGAAGCAAGACCATATTTAAGGGGAAAATGGAGTGTTTACCTTAAAACCCATGATATCAAGGAAACATGTTTAGAGAAAACCTTTAAAAAGTGTTCATATAGTTGTGACTAATACATAAAGAACAGTCTATCAGACACAAGACGAAGAACTAAAGGATTCATTCAAAGTAGGGGGGGGGGGGGGGGGGGGGGGGGTTCCATAGATTTGTGGTGGTATCCAAAGCAAAGTATGAAGAAATTATATAACTAATAACATATAGTCACAATGGTCAGATTCATATCAAAATAGGCATGCATTGAAGCTCAAAACTGAAACATATGCAAATGCTAGAGGTACAAAACTTATCCCAGAAAACAGAGAACCAACATAGAAATGCAGGCCATAATGAAGAACACAAACTAGCCTAACACAAGCTAAAGACAAAAAAGTAAGCTATCTCATGCGTTTAACTATCATAGGATGATAAAGGAGTATTGAGTATTATCATAATAGTGCAATATCAGGGATTCACAATTAAATCGTGCTCATATAATTCAAACACATATAGGTATGCGGAAATTTAACATTGAAAGGGATAAAAGCACTAACTAGTAGCAAAATTATACGAGCAAAAGAGTAGTAAAGAGCTTAATAGAAAGAACCCCAGGTCTCCGACGCTTCAGAGTTCACAAGAGCCTTGAGAAAGGGCTCCTAGCAGTGCTTGCACCGGAGGAGGTCATTTAATGTCCTTGGCTTTCGCCGGCCCAGAATTCAACAATTTAAGAAAATATTCGAGTGTAACAAAGTGACTGAGTGAGTGAGAGAGGAGAATAGTGAGAGTAATAACAGTTATTAGGTGATCAAAAGTCGGTTTAAGGGGATTTAGGGGAAGGGTTTATATAGTGTATAAATCGAACAAGTTAACATGGAAAGAAGAATAACCACACAGAATAAGGAAAGAATATTAATCATACGGAATAAAGGAAGGAAAATCAATTATACAAAATAAGGAAAAAGAGATCAATCATATAGAATAAGGAAAAGAAATCAATCATACAAAATAAGGAAAAGATCACATGCAAACAAATTTCAAATCAGAATTAGGGCAACGAGTAAGGAAAACCCTAATTAAGCCGGATTCAATGGCGATATGACCAAATCGGAGAGATACTCAGTGTTCTATGAGGTATCTAGCCAAAATCCCATAATATCTTCAAAGTCGAGCCCGTTTGGACCCGATTTACACGAAATAAAACTTCCATATATGGAACGATACTCAATATTACCATATCAGAGTGGCAATCATTCAGAAAAGACAAGACAATATATGGTTCGAAGGCAATATGTAGAGAAGAGGTGAGATGATTAAGGTTCAAGTTTGGGACATGATGGGGTCTTGAGAGGTGATGGAAATAAAAAATGGGATTAGGGTTAGGGGATGGGGTAATTTAGAAGGGGTTGGTTTATTTGGGGTCGTTGATCATGTGAGATCAACGGCCAAGATGAAAGAATAGGGTTGGGCATGTCGTTTAAACGGGTTACCGGTCGAGTTATTTTGAAAGGGTGGTTTAGTTTTGGGCTTGGGGTAATTTGGCTAATTCTGGTCCGAAAATTGGTTAAAATTGGGCTATTATATAAATACCCAAAATTTATCAAAATGATTTATAAAAGATGCTGAATAAATAAATGAAAAATATTATTCATGGACTTAGAGACTGAGAGTTCTCATAGGCAGGTTATCTGGTGGCTGTGGACCGTGAAGATGTGAGCAAAGCCAGTCAGATGTTAGTATGTGTCATGATTTAGTCATTGTGAACTTTCGGAGAGTTATCTATCTGTTGCGGGTGACCAGAGTTGATTTAGGGATCATTGGTAAGCCCAGTATGGGTGTGTATTCTGCACCGGGTTGGAATTATTGACTCCAAATTGCTATTGTTGAGGGATGTGCCATTCGATTGTCATTGAGCTTATTCGTGTTCTGGGGTGATTTATGAGTTACCCTTCGGTGTTGAGAGGAGTTGTGATTGTTGGTTATATGCACATATGGTGCGGATCTATTTCGGCCTTATAGCGGGATTTGAGTAAGGTAAGTAATTGGGTATTGCAGGATTGAGACGTATTGGTTATGTTCTTTCGGGTTCGTGGGGCATGGTATCGTCCGATTTTCTGTGGTTATTGTAATGCGCTTTGAGCATTGTAACTTGAGGTACTTCATGAGGAGCAATGTTTGGATGTTGAGATATGGTCCTTGTATTAGATTCACGTGTTGTGGTTATACGGTGTGTGATGGGTTTTTAGCATATCGTTGCGGCAGTATTTGTTGAACTTGCGGGATAGTTATCTTGTTGGAGTCATTATCTATGTTTGGGTACACTATACTTGTTGCTCATTGGTGCACAGATTGCACGGGTTGTGGCTTAGATTGTACTGATGTGACATGTCTCTAGAATGGTCATGATGGATGAAATAAGGTTAACGGACCTAGAATGTGTGCGATCAGATCTGAGTGTGGTATTTTTAGGAGGATATTGATGTTGATCGGCTTAGAAATTTGCTATAGTTGTGATGTCTTCATCACTAGCAGTATATGGAAGTGTTAGAACGAGGCTTTTCTTGATAAGAGGTTATTTACCGGTATTGAGTTGTTTGAGCAACTATTGTGATTAGGAGTTATCGATATTAGTGTTTGAGTCATTTGGTATATAATATGATTACATCTTGGTTTACGGATATGGCTTGATGCAGCGTGTTCAAACTTATTCAGTTATAGATGTGGAATTTTGATCCTATAGATTATTTCAGAAGAGGAAATGTGATTCTAAGGTTTATGGGTTAGGTGGAATTGTGAAATTTTAGTTATGTTGTGTTATCGGACCTATATGGGATAGGGTGACGTGGGATCAGCCCCGGGTATGTGCATGGTAGGTTACACGACAATTTTGGTGCTTTTTGAACAACTCTGGGCACGTTCGAGGACGAACGTATGTTTAAGTGGGGGAGAATGTAACGACCCGATCGGTCGTTCTGAGAGTTTAGCCTCGTTCCCCCACTTCTGTTTCTTTATGAGTTGTTTAGCTGTATTTCATTGCATCTTGTTGGTTGTCATGTGTCTGGAGCGGTCATGGAGTGAAACGAGACACTTAGTCTCTTATTTGGAAGCTTTATGTTGGAAAAGTTAACCGGAAGTTGACTTGTGGGTAAATAATCTCGGAACTTGGTTTTTATGGTTAAAATAGCTTCGTGAGGTGATTTGGGACTTAGGAGTGTGTTCGGAATGTTATTTTTAGATCCGAAGTAGAATTATGCTTGAAATGGCGAAATTGGGTTTTGGCGATTTCCGATCGGCATTGGAAATTTAGCTATCAGGATCGGAATGGAATTCAGGAAGTTGGAACAAGTTTGTAGTGTCATTTTGGATATGTGTGCAAATATTCAGGTCATTCAGACGAGATTTGGTTAGTTTCGGCATCGTTGGTGATTTTGGAAGTTTGAGAATCCTTAGGCTTGAATCATGAGTTGAATTGGTGTTTCGATGTTATTTTGGGTGTTCCGAGGGTTCGGCAAAGTCCGGGTGGTCATTTATGACTTTTTCGTTTTTTTGGTTGAGCTCCCGGGAAACTCGGGATGAGTTCAGATAGCTATCGGGGAGTTTGAAAGTTGGGAAGTGCAGTTGTAGCTGCTGGTTCTATTGTAACCGCACCTGCGGTTAGGGGACCGCAGGTGCGAGACCGCAAAAGAGGAGGAAGAGTCGTAGGTGCGGATTATGGCTTGTTGGAGGACTGGTCGCAGATGCGGAAAGAGGACCGCACCTGCAATCCCACAGGTGCGGCTGGATGACCGCAGATGCAGAATTTGGCTCTTTAATGATTTTCCGCAGATGCACACCTGGGACTGCATGTGCGGGTTCGCAGGTGCGAAGAAGAGGACCGTATGTGCGGCTCTCCTGGGCAGAAAGTATAAATATCAACGTTCGCGAATTTTGGGTTATTTCATCAACATTTTTATACGGATTTGAGCTTGAGAGAGGGTTTTGAAGAGGGAAATCAAGAGAACTTCGTGGAGGTAAGGTTTTTGGACCTAAAACTCATTTATGTGATATTGTTTGACTGATTGGGGGTGAAATTTATGACAATTTGTGACTAAAATTGAGGGATTAGGGCTTGGGATTCTAGACTTTGGATTGGGGATTTGAGGGGCCATTTGAGGTCCGATTTTGATGTTCTTGGTATGTTGAGACTCGGGGAAGGATGAGGATTCTTGTGGTGTGATTTTTTATCGAGTTCCGAGATATGGGCCCGGGGGTCGGGTTTGGCCAATTTCGGGGTTTGTGCTTAATTTTCTAATTTTCGAATGGGTTTCGTCTCCCTAGCATATATTGATAATATTAATATGATTTTGGTTAGATTTGAACCAATCGGAGACCGATTTGAGGGGAAAGAGCATCGCGGATTAGTATTCGGGCCGGTTTGAGGTAAGTAAAGATTGTAAATCTAGACCTTAGGGTATGAAACCCCGGTATTTCGTACTGTATTGATAAATGAGGTGACGCACATGCTAGGTGACAGGCGTGTGGGCGTGCACCGGCAGGGATTGAGACTTGGTCCTTCCCGTAGCGACTATTAAGCCGCGTATTTGATTTGAAATCATATGATATCCTGTATTTTAGAGATTTATACCATATTGTGGGTTGTATGCCATATTTGGGGCCTTGTGCCGACCTGTTTAGACCCTCAGGGGTATTTTTACTACTGTCCTCACACTATTTTGATGGAAAATACGAACTCAATCATGCTTTACACATGTTCCCTATTTATTACTGTTTATCACCTTGTTTTAGAATATCTAAAGATAATTTGGGCCGAGTCCCTGTGATTTGTGGTGAGTTGGGATCAGTCCCCGTGATTTGTGATGAGTTGCCCGAGTGGCTTGTGAGGATGACTGAGTGAGGCCGAGAGCTAGACTTGTGAGGATAGTTAGGTATCAGGTTGCACGTCGCATCGGTTGTTATATGGTACCTGATGAGTGAGATTGTTGAGTGTGAGCATTGACATGTGAGAGTGGAGTCTCGAGTGACAGAGAGGCTTGCCCGAGAGGCTTTATCTGTGAGTGACACTGTACCCGAGGGGCTGATATTTCATAAATCTACTGTTTCCACTCTTCTTTACACTGAGCCTCTAATGAAAATGTTGAACAAATATTTTATACGAGATTTTAAATGGAAAATTGGAGTTTTTACGAAATATTTGGAATGTTGATTCCTGACTTGATTTATTTATTTCCACGGTTCTTTATTATATGAGCTCACATGATTTTAAATGCTCGTCACTGCACTCAAGTCTTTAGTTATGGTTGTTACTTACTTAGTTGGCGTACTCACGTTACTCCCTGCACCTCGTGTGCTGATTCAGGTACTTGGGCAGAGCGATAGTTGATCTACCCCATTTGGAGCATTGTTCAGAGATTGTGAGGTAGCTGCTCGGCGTCCGCAACCTACCCTTTCTCCTTCCTACTCTGTCATTTTACTGCACTTTTCAGACGTGTTTAGTAGAGAATTAGTATCAGACTGTATTACTTCTTAGATGTTCATGACGGTTGACTCTAGCTGTTAGGGTTTGTTTAGATGTTATGATCACTTTCATTGTTTTGAAACTTTTAAAAGCGGATTTTTTTATGAAACATCGGATATTTATGTATTAAATAGAAAACCATTATGTTATTTTCAATGAATTAGCTGGCCTAGTATTACAATAGGCGCCATCACGGCTAGTTTAGATTTGGGGTCATGACAATTGTCATTTGAAATCTCACAGTAAGAATTACAATAAGATGTGACGATATAATCATCATTACTGACTTGAGCTCGGGTGCAATATATTATTCTTCTTGCTAATAGGGTTCAGAGCAAAAATATTTTATTGAGTTATACTATGCGGCATTTATCTAGAAAGGCTCTTTGGCCATTTAAGCCCACGTGCCCACAACTCTTGTTCTAGTCTTGTAGCCTCGTTAACACTCCAGTGCCACTCACGTATCATTTGATTGTTATAACTTTGATTGTAACGCTTGTTTGGGTTATTCGAGTATTCGAACTCTCCTTCCAATGTCCAAGTCCTACCTATTTCTCTAAAGATGTCGTTAGGATAGAAAGAAAGTTTTTCGATTTAATTGAAAAAACTAGTTCGACTTTGACATATCTGATTGATGTGATGTTTATTTGGAATATAACAATCACTTTTTATACTTTACATATTTTTTCTAAATCGTACTTATGTGAATATTGTGTTTCATACACAAGGAATCATAATTACCTTTTCGGTTTGATAATACAAGACAAGACATGCTTCTAATTAGTATATTTTTTGATGCATCTAAGAGAATCTTAATAGTGTAATAATATGGCTTACTTTGTTCGGTATGACAAGACAATGTGTGATGACCTGATAGGTCATTTTTAGCTTTAGCCTTCATTTCTGTGTTTTGAGACCTCAAATAGCTCGTTTAGTCCTCCTCGATTTACGTGCACAGTTTTGTGTCTTTCCCCAAAAAAAATTGCGTGAAAAATTAAAAAAAATGTGAAATTTAGCCTTAAAATGATTTGAGTCAACTACAATCAACATTTTGAATAAACGAACCCGGATCATTTTTTTAAGGTCCCGATGGGTCCGTTCGTGATTTGAGACTTGAGTGTATGCCCAGAATCGAATTCGGAGGTCCCTAACTTGATTTAATGTGATTTATTTAAAACTAGTAATTTGAAGGTTTAAACCATTCCTAAGTTTGACCATAGGTTAACGTTGTCTCTACCAGGTTCGCATTTCGGTTTCGGAACTTGGTATGGGTTCAATCCACTATTTATGACTCGTTAAATTTGGTGCAAAACGGAGTTGGTTTGACTTGATTCAGACGTCTGGTTGTAAATTTGCATGTTCTGGATTATTTTTTTTTGAAAATATCATTCATTTTGATGTCCGATTCGTAGATCTAGGCATTATTTTGGTATCTTGATTGCGCGAGCAAGTTCATAGATGTTATTACACTTGTGTGCATGTTTGGTTTGGAGCCCGAGGGTCGGGTGAGTTTCGTATTGGCTATGGAGTGGTTTTTGGACTTAGGCAATTGCTGGTTCTGAGTTTTCTGCTATATGGTGCATCCTTCTTCGTGATCGCAAAGCTACTCTCGCGTTTGCGAAGAGTAACCTAGGCTGGGGTGGAATTTCCTCTATGCGAACACGAGGTTAAGGTCGCGAACGCGAAGCAATGCTGGGATTACCCTTCGTGAACGCGACCAACACTACCAGAACGCGATTTATGAAGGGGTCTGGGAGGGGAGTAGGTAGGTGTTCTACACGAACACAATCAGTGGGTCGCGAAAGCGATGGCCAAGGGGAAGATCCATCACGAACGCAAAGAATATCTCGTAAACATGAAGGCCACTTGGGCCGCCGCACTTCACGATCGCATCAGGTCCTTCGCGAACGCGAAGAAGGCCTGACGCCTAGTGACTTAAATGTCCCAAAGACGGGATTTTCTTCAATATTTCACCATCTTCCTATTATAGCTCGACTCAGAGGCGATTTTGAAGAAGAATTTCATCCCCTCTTCATAGTTTAGTATATTGTAACTCGTTTTCTTCCATTTCCATCAACACCCATTGATTTCTAACCTTAGTTTATGCTCTTTCATGGTAGAAAGTTAGAGATTTGGGTAGAGTTGGGGGGTTTCATAAAATTGAGATTTAGTCCTCAAATTGAGGTCGAATTTCAAAACTAATCACATAATCGGGCTCAGGGGTGAATGGGTAATTAGGTTTTGGTCTGAATCTCGGGTTTTGACCAAGCGAGCTCGGGGTTGACTATTGTTGACTTTTTGGGAAAAGTGTAAAGATCTTTGCTTTATCAATTGTAATTGATTTCTCTAGCATTAATTGATAATATTAAGTTGATTTTGATTAGATTCAATTGGTTTGGAGGCGAATTTTAGAGGAAAGTCCGATGTTGAGTTTTGATTTGATTGCGTAGCAAGGTAAGTGTTGGGTCTAACCTTTACTTGAGGGAATCAGGAACCCTTTAACTATATGTTATGTGAATTACTTGTGTAACGGTGTATATGTGAGGTGACGAGTGTATATATGCCGTCAAAATAATTGTTTCCATGCTTTCCTTATATTTCATGAATTATCTTATTCCATGTCTTAACGGTTACATGCGTTAATTGCTTTCTATATCGTAACTTATTACTTATGATTAATTATTCTTGAATTGAAATGCCCGTTCCTTCCGTGACTCCATGGTTAATTGCTACTTGACTTAATTGTCTTACTTGTACATTTTAACTGTCACATACTTGGCTTGTTTTGTTACTCTTATTTTATTTGTAGTCTTCCTTTGATTAATATGTAGTTCCTTTATTGTTTTGCTTTCATATTCTTTAATCCTATAGATTCTTATGTATGGAGTTGTTAGGTTGATTTCATTTACTAAATTTGTTCAAGAATCGGGTTGCACATCGTAACGGTTGTGATATGGTGGAGTAAGGGAGGATTTGATATTGATATGGTGGGATCGGATTGTGCGCCGCAACGATTGTGTACGTATACTTGATATTGATAAACTGTGACATGGTGAAATAAGCGAGGATTATATATCGATTATGATGATATGATGGGATCGAGTTGCACGCCGCAACAAATTTTATATGTGATTCTTGATATTGATATGGTGAAATAAGAGAGGAATGAATGTGTATGGTGGGACTGGATTGCGCACCGCAACGGATTATGTGTGTTGTATTCATTGTTGTTATTGTATTGATTTCCAGTGTTGTTACATGAAATTATGAGATCGGTTATTCCGGGTTCTCTAATTACAAGAATTGAGTTCTTTTTCATGATTAAACTGCCTTACTTTTCCTGTTTTCTTTTCCTATTATTATTATTATAATATTGCGTACAGATTATTATAAGTGACCTGCCTTAGCCTTGTCACTACTTCGTCGAGGTTATGCTCGACACTTACAGAGTACATGGGGTCGGTTGTACTCGTAGTACACTTTTGCACTTTTTGTGCAAATTTTGGAGTTGGTCCTAGTGCCGGTTAGTAGATTGCTCGGATTCGGTGTTTGACGGAGACTCGAGGTACAATTGCAATGTGTTCGCAGCCCTGAAGTCCCCTTCTACATTTCTCCAGATGTTTAATTCGATTCAGACAATTATGCTTTCATTAACACTATTATTTGTAGTACTCTATATTCTCGTGTACTTGTGACACCATATCGTTGTCATTTTAGTTTATTCACTCTATTTCAATTTATTTTAGCATATGGGTTTCCATTTAATTTGAATTGTTAACAATGGCTAATAACCTTACCTAACATTGGCTTGCCTAGCATGTGAAATGTTAGGCGCCATCAAAGTCCCGAGGGTGAGAATTCCGGGTCGTGATAGGTTGGTATCAGAGCAGTAGGTTGCCTAGGTCTCACGAGTCACAAGCAAGCTTAGCAGTGTTTGGATGATCGGTACAGAGACGTTTGTATTTATCTTTCAGATGCTATGGAGTTTAGGAAAATTTTCACTTCTTTCCTTCTCTATCGTACGATTTTATTCTATCATTGATGATTGAATAATTTTTTTCTTGTTCTCTCGCAGATGGCAAGAACACGCACAACATCCGTAGCCGGACAGGAGTCGAAACCCCGGCGGCAGCTACTACCAGGAGCAGAGGTCGAAGCCGAGGCAGAGCTCAACCTAGAGCTTGAGCAGTAGCACCCACAGTGGATCCTTAGATTGATCATGAGGAGGAGGTCCCAGCTCAAGACGTGCCCGTCAGACCAGCTCAGGTCCCGGAGGAGTTCATAGCCACTCTAGTCCGGTAAGTGGTCCTTATGGAGAGTTTGGCGCAGACCGGTGCATTCCAGGTGGAACCAGCTGTCTCTCGGGTTCGGGGAGGAGCACAGACTCCCTCTACTCACACACACCCCGGAATAGGTGGCTCCTTTATATCATACTCCAACAGCCCCACCAGTTGGGGTGGTTCAGCTGGTTGCCACGGTACAGGCTGGTGATAGGCCCTCTATGTCTTCTGAGGCCTTGTTGAGGTTGGATAACTTTACCAAGCACTTTCCACTTCATTTCAGCGGTGCATCTTCTGAGGACCTACAAGATTACCTGGATTGTTGCCACGATGTGTTGCATAACATGGGTATTGTTGAGACTAATGGGGTCAACTTTGTAGTGTTTCGGATGACTGGTTCTACCAAGATATTGTGGAGAGATTATATGTTGACTAGACCAACTGGTTCGCCTGCACTTACCTGGGATCAGTTTTCGCAGCTATTCCTAGAGAAGTTCATTCCGGTCATTTTTTAGAGAGGATTACCACAGGCAGTTTAAGTGTCTTCAACAGAGTAGTATGAATGTTACCTAGTATGAGACTCGATTTTTGGACCTAGCTCGCCACACCACTATCTTTCTTCCCACTGAGAGGGAGAGAGTGATGAGATTCATTGAAGGGCTCACTTTCACTATCAAGCTATAGATGGTCAAAAAGACCGGAGATGATATTTCTTTTCAAAGGGGCCATGGATATTGCTAGATGAATTGATATGGTTCGTGGTCAGGAAAGAGGTTCGGTGTCTGATAAGATACCTCGTCATTCCGGTAGTTTCAGTGGTGCCTCATCTGGAGGCAGGGGTAATTTTGGTAGAGGCCATCCTCCTAGGCCATTTCAGTCAGCGCTTTAGGCATATCACAGTGCTTTGGGGAGTCGTGGACCGTATGTATCTCATTTTGGGAAGCCAACCTACAGTGCAATATCAACTCCTATATATTAGTACGCCTCCAATTTAGAGCTACCACCCGTTCGGGCCATTCCAGCTTCAGCATCCACAACAACAAGATGGGTGTTTTGAGTGTGGGGGTACTGGTCACGTTAGGAAGTTTTGTCCGAGATTGTTGAGCGTCATACCACAACGGAGTTCTCGTGCCATGGTCTCGACACCGATTGCTTCACTGCCCGCTCAAGCAGCTAGAGGCATGGGTCAAGCAGCTAGAGGTGGAGGTCAGGCCATTACAGGTGGAGCCCAGCTAGCTAGAGGCCATCCATGAGATGAAGGTCAGGGTGGTGGGGCTATGCCCCAATTTTATGCATTCTCAGCTAGAACCTAGTCCGAGTCATCTGACGACGTCATCACATGTATTGTTCCAATTTTCCATATAGATACTTCAGTTATATTTGATCGAGCTCTACTTATTACTACGTGTCATCCTATTTTGCTTCATATCTTGTTGTGCCTCTTGATTCTTTGAGTGCTTTTGTGTATGTGTCTATGCCTCTGAGAAATTCTATTATTGTAGATCGTGTCTATCGCTCGTGTGTGATTACTATTAGGAGTTCTGAGACTAGTGTAGATATTCTACTTATCGATCTGGTAGACTTTGATGTTATCTTGGGTATGGATTGGTTGTCACCTTATCATGCTTTATTAGACTGTCTCGCCAAGACGATGACTAGCCATGCCGGGGTTGCCTCGATTAGAGTGGAGAGGGACTCCTGGCCATTGTACCAACAAGGTTATTTCTTATGTCAAGGCTCGACGCATGGTCGAGAAGGTATCTCTAGCTTATTTGGCCTATGTTCGTGATCGAGTGCAGAGGTTCCTTCCAAATGGATTCAATACCTTTTGCACGTGAGTTTCCAGAGGTTTTTCCTGAAGATCTGCCGGGGATTCCACCCGACAGATATATCGACTTCTGTATTGATTTATCTTCGGGCGCTCAGCCCATTTCTATTCCACCATACCGCATGGCCCCGCCGAAATTGAAGGAATTGAAGGAGAATTTTCAAGATTTACTTGATAAGGGATTCATTAGACCTAGTGTCTCGCTTTAGGGTGCGACCTTGTTGTTCGTGAAGAAGAAAGATGGCTCGATGGGGATGTGTATAGACTATCGGCAGTTTCACAAAGTCATTCTCAAGACCAAGTATCCATTGCCGATGATTGGTGACTTATTTGATCAGCTTTAGGGTGCCAAGGTGCTTTCGAATATTGATTTGAGGTATGACTATCATGAGTTGAAGATTAGGGCATCAGATGCCCCTAAGACGGCTTTTCGGACTCAGTATGGGCATTATGAGTTCCTAGTATGTCATTTGGGTTAATAAATGCCCCAACAATATTTATAGATTTGCTGAACCGGGTAGTCACGCCCTATTTGCATTCTTTTGTGATCGTTTTCATTGATGATATCTTGATATACTCCCGCAGTCAAGAGGATCATGAGCATCATCTTTGGATTGTACTTTAGGCTCTCAAAGATAGCAAGTTATATGCCAAATTTTCAAAGTATGAGTTTTGGTTGGACTAGGTCGCATTTTTGGGACATTTTGTATCTGCAGAGGGCATCAAAGTGGATCATATATATGATTGTGTCAAATATTTAATTTATAAAAGTCCCTCTGGGCCTGCGTCTCGGAACCCGACCAAACTTACAAAATATGAACACCTATTTAATAACGAGTCCAACCATACCAAATTTATTCAATTCCGACCTCAAATCGACCTTCAGATCCTCAAATTATAGCTTAGAAAGTTTTCACAAGTTTTTCAAATTTTCCAACTCAAAACACTAATTAAATGATAAAAATAATGATGGATTCATGTATAATGGTCAAATCCGAGGCAAAATAACTTACCCTGATCACCTTGAAAATCTCTTCCAAAATCGAGGTCTCTAACTCAAAAGATGAAAAATGGATTAAAACTCTCGATTTGCCACTTTTTGGCCCAGTGATTCAACATCTGTGGTCCAATAACCGCTTCTGCGGCTCCGCACCCACGAAAAATCCATCGGAGGTGCCGATTTTTCATTATGCCCAAGGACTTCCACTTTTGCGGACAAGAAACGCTCCTGCGATCCCGCTTATGTGGACCAGTGTCCGCTTCTGCGGCGCTCGACCACACTTGTGGTCCAACACTAAAAGCCCCAACTCCACATATGCGGTGACACTCCCGCTTCTACGGATGCACATATGTGTGTATTCTTCCGCACACGCGGAACCTGTGCACCAGGCCAAATCTCGCTTCTGTGGTTCTGAGGCCGCTTCTCCGGTACCGCACTTGCGGCCCAAAGTGCGTAGATGCGATTGCACTAGATTCACCATCAACTAAGTCCAAAATGAACCCGATTTCAATCCTATTAACACTGGGGCCCGGGACCTTTCCGAAACACATAACGAAACTACTCGAGGCCTAAAATCACATCAAACAATATCGAATCAATGAATCACAATCCAATTCAAACCTATTGAATCCACGAACATTCAACTTCCAAAACTAACGCCGATTCATACTGAACCAACTCCGATTGACCTCAAATTTTGCACACAAGTCGTAAATGACACAACGAACCTAATCAAACTTCCGGAATCAGAATTCGGTCCCGATATCAATAAAGTCAACTCTCTGTCAAACTTATCAACCTTCAAAACGATCAACTTTCTAACTTTCTACAATTCAAGCAAAGACGACCTACATACCTGCAAATCAGTATCCGAACACGCTCCTAAGTTGAAAATCACCATATGAAGCTATCAGAACTGCCAAAACTCCATTTTGGAGTCGTCTACACAAAAGTCAAACTACGGTCAATTCTTTTAACTTAAGCTTCCAACTTTGGGACCAAGTGTTCCAATTCAATTCGAAACTCAACCGAAACTAAACTAACCACCCTATCAAGTCACATAATCACAATATAACATAGATGAGGTAACAAATAGAGGAACGAGACTAAAATAGTCAAAATGACCTACCATGTCGTTACATTCATTCTCGTCTTTTCTTACTTCATGGTAGGTTCATGTTCCTTTTGTTCCTTCCCCTATTTTTTAACTAATATTATTTATTTGTTGATTTCCTACTAATTCAAATAAAAAAATCATAAATAAAAAATTTCTAAAGCCCTAATATTAACAAATTAACATGGACGTGTTCCATTAAAGAAAGAACTTAGGTAAGTTAACACGATAATCGATTCCAATTTCTAAAGTGCTAAATTTTAGGACTTTCTACGTAATTTAAATAAAGAAAGATATAGGGCGTGTTTGGTACAACGGAAAATGTTTTTCGTGGAAAGTATTTTTTGAGAAAATATTTTCTTGGAAAACAAGTAGTAATCTTATTTATTTTTCGATGTTTGGTATGCAAATTAAGGAAAATAACTTCTCAAGAGTATTCATAAATAATTTAGATACAATAAACATGAGGCCATAAACTTTCGAACGAACAACCTTACTAATCCACAAATTTCATAAACTTTCGAAATCGCAAAATTTCGAACCCGTAAACTTCCAAACACATAAACCTCCGAACTCATAGCTTTGAAATTTGTAAAATTTTGAACGTGTAAACCAAAAGATGAAAAAACTAAAACTGAAAATATAATTTTTTTCCGAATGGGGGGGGGGGGGGGGGGGGGGGAAAAAAAAAAAAAAAAAAAAAAAACAGAAAATAAAAAATACAAA
>ML272184.1:0-23027 GCA_005239495.1 Nicotiana undulata | reverse complement strand
AAAAAAAAATCAGTTAACAAGTGTTGAAATCTTCTGTACAGATATATTACCTATTCAAAGGAGGAAGAAGCAATTCTGTGTATTCAGTCTGTACATGGGTTTGTTTTGGATGGTTGGCCTCTAAGGTAAGTGCGATGATTGGTTCATGTATGCAGCTACCGTTAATTGTGATTTTGCATTAAACAATATAAATTCCTTGTTTGTAGAGCTTGCTTTGGAACCACAAAATACTGTCACGCTTGGTTGAGAAATGTGGTACGAGTTTGACTTTTAATTTGGAATAAATCACTGACTAGGAATTTGCATTTGATCCTTCTATCGTTGAATATCATAATGTAATCGAAGATTAGTTGTCTCTTCATTCAGCCCTGTACCAATCCTGATTGTTTATACTTGCACGAGATTGGGTCACAAGAGGATAGCTTTACTAAAGACGAAGTCATATCTGCTTACACAAGGTATTGGGATTATTCAGCTGATTATGCTTGTGGTTCTTCTAACTGCAGTTTATGAGTGAGGGAATAGCTGCCAAGTATATAACATATGTTAATAGAACATCAATTAGTAGGTTCATTTTCCTGGCTTTTCGGAGGAGACGTCCAGCTTAAGTCTCTGCACAATAAACTATTCGAAACATTTGTATTTCAGTTGGTCTTTAATATATTACTTATAGCTATGGCCATTATCATAAGACTGAACTTATTTTCCTGCATCTCTGTCCTATTCATGCAAATGTTCACTGGATAGCTATTAACATACATAGTTATTTTAAAGGAGTAGAGTTCAACAAATAGCTGGGGCCATTAATAGTACTCAACAGCGATCAGGGAGTGTGTTACCATCTCCAGCAGAGGAGTACTGCAGTCACAACTCTGCTGCTTCAGGGAAACCTATTAGTAAAAATACTGCTACTGTAAGATTTTCTCGTTCCATTTGCTTACCTTATTCTCTTCTTATGCTTCTTCCCTTCCCCGGTTTTTGGAAGGGAAAAAGATAGTTTTCTATTGTGGTGTTGAAGGGGGGAGGAGTCAATTGGCTGAGAAGGCTGGACATTGTGCTCCTTTGTTGTCTTAAAATCCAGACATTTCTATCTTTTTGTGGTTATATTGGATGATTGTGATTTGCGTTCATATGTGCTTATATTTGAAGTTTGAACAAATTTACCACTGCTAGAATTTTTTTCAGCATTATGCCAATGTTTCAGTCGCAAGTGTGAAATCTTATGGTGTCATCTACCATGCAGAATTCAGTATCCAATGTTAGAGGCTCACCACCAAATAGTAGCTCTGGTAGATCCGCTGCTCTTCCTGCTGGAGCTTTATGGTATGCGCTAAGCAGATACTTTTATTATCATTTGTATGTGGTGCTGTTTGTTAATATTTATCTTGTTTACCAGGGGAACACGTGCATCAAATAATCAGCAGCCACCTGCCAGTGTACCATGTTATAATGGACCTCTTAATAAGAAGCCGGAGACATGTAATCCAGCAGCGTTTTCTACAGCTGTTGGAAGCACAAGTCGGGTTTCTTTACTGCCTGCTCATGCAGGAAAAGTAGTAGTTCATACTTTAGAAAATGGAACTACTGAAGAGAAAGGTAACATAGAGACTTTAGAACCTGTAAAGCAGTGCGCAGGAGCAGATCCTCAAACCTATACTTCTGAGAACCCCTCTCTTCTGGTACCTCCTGCTTCGTCATCTATAAACACTCAGTTACATAATGTTCCATCATTAAAGGACAAACATAAACATATAATGCCAAACAGTACCACAAATGCCTTCGATATTTCTGTAATGTCTAATGGACCTGATTTTGCAAAAGATTCCTATGATACCACAGATATTAAGATCCAGAATATATGCTCTGATATGTCGTCGTTGAGCATTGATAGACATAAAAAATCACAGTGCAGCTACATTGAGCAATGTAGGGAGCCCTTGCCATCTGAAATGACTGGAGAATCTGTGGTTTCTGCGGATGAGATTTGTATCTCAAAAGAAAAGTCTGATTTGAGATTGGATGCGCATACTAAAGTTATACAAGTTGCTACTCCTAAAATGGAGGATGATTTGCTATCCTTTAATGAGCAGAGACATAGGGATCCGGAAGTAATTATCGAGAAAGTCTATTCGCCAAATCTTTCCCTCTCTTTACACTCTCCAGCGCAGCCTAGTGGTTATTCTCCTCAGCTGACTAATGGGGGTGGACCTTTCAAGAAGGCTAATATGCAGTTAGACAGGAGAACTAATTCAGTATCTCAGGCGTCTACTATTGAATCATCGACTAATGGATACCTGGGCAATCTATCAAATTGTGTGGGTGATTTGCGAGCTATCAATGGAAGTTATTATCCGTTGCCTAACGAGGGTAAGAGGATGCATGTGGAAAAGTTTGGAGGTGAAGCTCCTAGCGAGATCTATAGTACTAAGGTTGATAATGGAGAGAGCAGTATAATATCTAATATTTTGTCTCTGGATTTTGATCCTTGGAATGCGTCATTAACTTCTCCTCAGAACCTTGTTAAGTTGTTGGGAGAAACTGATAACCAACAAGGGTCTCTTAGAGTGTCAAGCTCAAGAAAATTAACCAGTAACCAGTCGAGGTTCTCTTTTGCAAGAGAAGAAGAACCTGCCAGTCCATCAGCTGATTTTCAACCGTCTCTAAGTTACATTGAGCAAAATTTTAGTCATTTTGCTCATGGTCATGATTTTTCTAATAGCAGAAGTTATCAACTTGGTAATATTGGTACTCGTAATGGTTTCTCTGTAGCTAATAATGAGGAATCAGTTGGTTTTGGCAACAGCTTTTCTCATCTCTCTTCTAACAAGCTATCAGGTTAGTTTCCGGCTCGTCTTTGTGGTTCCTTCTCCCTTAACTGCGCCTTATAGTGTTTCAAGTTTCAGTCAAAGTGTAGTTGTTAAAGAAAAAGGAAGAAAAAAGAAAAAGAAATGTCTGAGTGCCTCGGTTTAATTTATTTCTGGTGAATTTTCATAACAGTGTCCAGACCTCAGATGTCAGCGCCTCCAGGGTTTTCAGCACCAAACAGAGCACCACCCCCGGGATTTACTTCTCATTATGAGAGAATGGAACAGAATTTTGACTCTCTCCATGGTCTGTTATTACAAAGGCCTTTTGTTTTTTCTATTTTGTTGACATAATGTATGTAGATTTTGATGGTTTATGTCAAATCATTACATTTTGCAGGGAGTCACTTGCTCGATACATCCTCGTTGCACAATCAATATCAGGCGCCGCCAGTTGGAAATGTGAATAATGGGGACATTGAGTTTATGGATCCTGCAATTCTGGCAGTTGGTAAAGGGAGGATTCCTAATGGCCTTGATCTCTCAAGCTTGGACATGTCTTCAGGTTTTTCTCCACAGTTAAGCACTTTAGAAAATGAGAGAAGGCTTCAATTACTGATGCAAAGATCTCTAACTCCGCAACAGAACCAGAGGTTTGCTGATTTGGGGGACAATTTTTCTCCATACAGTGATGCATATGGAATTTCTTCCAGGGTTGTGGAGCAAACTCTGGCCAGCAATCAATTCCAATTTGATGGAATTTCTCCCAGGGTTATGGAGGAGAAAACTATGCCCAGCAATCAATCATCATTTGATGGAATTTCTTCCAGGGTTCTGGAGCAAGCTCTGTCCAACAATCAACCTCCTTTTTCACAGCTGAGTCATCCACAGACCATGAACTCTGTCATGTCAAATGGCCACTGGGATGGCTGGAATGGGGTTCAGAGTGGAAATAATTTGGGTGTAGCGGAACTCCTCCGAACTGAAAATGTGGGCCTTAACAAGTTCTTTACTGGATATGAGGACCCAAGGTTCCATATGCCCAATTCTGGCAATTTGTATAATAGAACATTTGGGATGTAATTGTGGATCAGAGGTTTTAATGAGCTGAGTAGTTATCAAAGAATCAACATATCAGAATGATCATATGTGACTAACTGATTTGATCTCAAGATGCTCAAATGGCTAAGAAGACGTGAGGAAACAACGGACTTACTCTTGGTAAGTCGAGGCTGATTCACGACCGTCTGCATGAAGCTGGCTTTCAGATTGGTGAAGGAACAAAACCCCTTAAAATAGGGTATCCAGAAACCAACAGGTTAGCAATTCCCAACCAAAGTTTACGAACTCTTCTTTAGTGTCTTCTGACCAAAGTAAGCGTGAGGTTGCAAGGATTAAAACGGTTTAGGTGACAAAAGCTCTCCATTGCTGCAGTATATGCAATGCTCTTGTCAATCTTGATGAATAGTTCTATCTTGAAATTTCCTTCCAGTGCTGTATTAAAGTAGCCAAATATCAACTTGAGAAAGATTTTAATGGTGTGCGCTCGGCTTAGAATATAGTTCCTGGAACCATGTCTGTCTAAATATTTGGTTCTTTGTTTCAAAGTTTAGTTTCTTTTTCTCTAAGTCATGGGTTCGAGTCTTGCTGCGGACGAAAAGCCTGGTATTTAAGTAGAGAAAGGTATAGGGGCCCCCATTATCCACCAAGTTTCAAACCGTGCTCCACGTATCCTCGGGGATTTCTCGGGTTAAAAAAAAAGATTTGTTCACTCTTTTCCTGCTTCTACTGACACGTGGCCCAGAGTTATTACCTTTTTCTTTTTGACATTTTGACGAGTTTGTTCCTGTTTAATTATGTTTTTCCATATACATTGATTTCTGCTTTTGGTTTATGATTTTTCCAGTTGAAAGCTGAGGGTCGATGCTCAACATGGTGGTTTAGACGGAGCGTCATGCTTGACTGGTTCCGCAGATGATTCTCCTGTCAGTGTTCTTGGATGTGGGTGGAGAATCAGGTTATATTACTGAAGGAATACAGCTCATTTTTGTCAAGAACAACCATACTGTAGCTTGTTTGCGGGATTGTAAGTAGAATTGGGAAGAGTTGAATAAGTTGATATCTGTTTTATATTGCCCCTCCGCCTCTATTTTGGGTACGGATTTCAACTATGAGGTGGACGAGATTACTATTGCAGTGACCAGATAAATGTTTCATTGTTTGTTGAAGATGGGTAATAAGCTGCTTATTCTTCCCAATATCATTTACGAAGGGAAACTAAGGCACTTTTGTTACAACTTGTCAAAATTGATCTGTCTTAGGGCAGTCAGGTACTTGCATAATTTTTGCCGTGTGTTCCCCAAGTTGAAAGATGGGCGGGAGTTTGGTTTTGCACCTTTTTGCTGTCGTCTTTGGAGGATCTAAAGACGGAAGGAGGAATGTGTGATCTATCTTGTGACATGCCTTGTTTTTTATTTCTTGTTTGTTTTCCCGAGTGTGCTGAGGTATTTAGTGAAAAGAACTGAGGTAGGTAGTTGGGGCTTCAAGGATCGGGAATACAATCAATACATGGAGAACCATGCCTGCTACTAACTCTAAGCCTTTCTACATTCGTGGGCTTTTGATGAAATAATATCTGGACTTAACAGCAAGAAAAAAACAGTTCTTTTCATGTCTCAGGATAGCAGCGGAGCAGGTCAAACCTGAAACAGCCAACGGACACTCTTATGCAGTGGGTTAAAAATATTTTTGAAAAGCAGGACAGGACACGGGACAAGGACAGGTTGAGTAAAAATTAACACGGTTTGCTGTTTCAAGCTGGCTAGGTTTAGTTAACTAATATTAAAAGAGAAAACCTTAAGCAGGCTGAGTCTATGTATTCTGTTCAAAGACCTTCACATTTTCTCATTAGAAAAAGTTAGAAGTTCATTAGATCGTTCAAGTGTATTTGGAGTTGAAGTTAGAAAGGGAGTTTTGATAGTCATTTAGACGTTAATTTTACTTCGAAAAGAAGTGGAAAGTTCACAGTAAGAACTTCTATAGCTGTTTATCATTGTATAAAGTGATAGTCAACACTATGGGGGCCTAGAGGAGCAGTGGGAACGTGGGTGGTATTTGAGCTATGACATAAAAAAGTTGCGACAGAGTTGTTAGGGGTGTTGAAGGGTTACTCTGGCTGGCATCAAGGAAACTGGTGATGGAGTGAGGAGGTATAAGGAAAAGTGAAAACTAAAAAAGCGACGTATTTGAAGCTAGGGTAGAGCATAAACTAGGAGAAGAAGAGGAAGAACATGGAGTGGTATAGGGAGGCTAAGAAGAGGGCGAGGTTAACAATTTATGCGGCTAAAGACTTCAGGTCAAAGACGGGAACAAGAAGCTATGCAAGTTAGCCAAGGTGAAGAAAGGAAGACCTGGATAAGTTGAAGTGCGTCAAAGATGATGAAAGATGGGAGAGGCACATATTAAGCGAATATGGCAGACATGCTTTCATAGACTCAAGAGGGGAATAGGGATATTGTGCTGGGTGATTTGGAGTACCAAAAGTCATTGAAATTTTGGGTATTGTAGGTACACAAGAGTTGAGGAGGTCGCATGGGCTATGCGCAAGATGAGTAGGGGTAGAGCGACCAGGCCAGATGATATTCCTGTGGAGTTACAGAGGAACATGGTAATGCATACTTGGATTGGCTCATTGGTGTCACGACCCAGAATTCCCACCTTTGGGACTGTGATGACGCCTAACATTTCACTTGCTAGGCAAGACAACGTTAGAGAATCTTTAACCCAATTGGTGTGGCTTAGAGGAACATGGGTAAGGCATACTTGAAGTGGCTCATTGTTGTCACGATCCGGAATTCCCACCTTTGGGACCGTGATGACGCTTAACATTTCACTTGCTAGGCAAGACAACGTTAGAGAATCTTTAAGCCAATTTTAATCGATTCAAATAAATAAAACCAATTAAACCGAGATGAAACTAAAACGGAGTGCGAAATGACATAAATACCAATATTATCCAAGTACAATCTGGATCTGGAGTCACAAGTTCACCACCTTCTAGAATCTCTACAAATAGGGTTTGAAATAAATACAACTGTATCGAATGAAAAGAACAGTAAATAGGGGAGATGGAAGGGGACTTCAAGGTCTGCGAACGCTAGTAGATCTACCTTGAGTCTCCGAAGGCCGATCCGAGTTGATACGCCTCACGGACAGTTGGGACCGGTACCAAAATTTGCACAAGAAGTGCAGAGTGTAGCATGAGTACAATCGACCCAATGTACTCCATAAGTGTAGTGCCTAACCTCGACGAGGTAGTGACGAGGCTATGACAAAACACCCACGCAAATACACCTGTACAAACGGAAATATACATGCAACATAACAACAAATAAGGAATTAACAAGTACTATTGGGAGGGGACGTGCGAAAGGGGTACAAGATACAGTAGCTACAACAGAGAATGGTAATAAGAAACAGTCAATAACCCTTCAACCAACAAAATGAACTGAATAAAACTGCACGCCATCACCCTTCGTGCTTTTACCCTCAATCTCACCATAAAATAATAAATACAACACGACATCACCCTTCGTGCTTTTACTCTCAATTTCATCATGAAACAATAGATACATCACCCTTCGTTCTGTTACTCTCAATTTCATCATGAAACAATAGATACGGTACGACATCACCCTTCGTGCATTAACTCTCAAATACGACACGACATCACCCTTCGTGCATTAACTCTCAAATACGGCACGACATCACCCTTCGTGCATTAACACTCTCTCTTACCATGTCACAATGAACATATAACAACATGGAGATAGAATAAGCAAGATCAAGTCTTATGTCAACAATAGTTCCATAATACCAATCTCTACTTCTGAAACAATACTCAATTATCACAGATAGCCAAAAATGCGGAAAGAATCGATCAATTTAGTAGTTGACTAGTCTAAGCATGGATGTCATGATCAAAGAAAGAAATAAATTACAAGGAACAAGTCCAGTCGCATGCTTTAACCCAACAACAACGCATAAGTACTCGTCACTTCACATATACATTGAACCCAACATTTAAACAAGTAGCGCGTTGCAAACAAGTCCTAATCCCTTAAGTCAAGTGTGATGACCCAAAAGGTCATCCCTTATTTTATATGTCAAAACGGTATTTCGAGGCCTTGAAAGTCTCCTTTTATTTCACCTCGTTTTGCGTGCGCAGCCCGAGCGTATAGCCGGAAGCTTTTACATGAAAAACTAAGAAAATGCTAGTTTTTGCCTTAAAAAATTGATTTAAGTTGACTTCGGTCAACATTTTAGGAAAACGGACCCGGACTCGTGATTTGACGGTCCCGGAGAGTCCGTAGAAAAATATGGGACTTGGGCGTATGCCCGGAATCACATTCCGAGGTCCCAAGCCCGAGAAATGAATTTTTGAAAGAAATTATTTTTCTCAAAATATAAGAGATTTTAGAAATTTGATTATATTTGAAATTTATGGTATCAGGCATGTATTTTGGTTCCGGAGCCCGGTACAGGTTCAATATGATAATTATGATATGTCTGTAAAATCTGGTAAGAAACGGAAGTCGTTTGACGTGATTTAGACCGTAATTGTGAAATTTGATATTTTGGGAATTTTGAGAGTTTTCTTTGATTTCTATGTTAAATTCGTTGTTTAAGATGTTATTTTGGAGATTTGATCGCACGAGTAAGTCCGTAGGATATTTTTGAGGTTGTGTGCATGTTTGGTTTGGAGTCCCGAGGGCTCAGATGAGTTTCAGATAGGTGTCAGGGTGATTTGAACTTAGAAAATCTGGTGTTTTTAGCTGTTTGCTGGTGTCTGAGTTTTTACTCTATGCGAACGCATGGTCACCAATGCGAACGCACAACACAAAATTTGGAGGGGGCATATTTGCACTATGCGAACGCACAGGACCTGGTGCGAACGCGGAGCCTAAGAAAGTTACTCTACACGAACGCACCCGGGCAGCCGCGATCGCATAGGGTAGTAAGGGGGATGGGTAGCATTACACTGTGCGAACGCATCCCTTGTGATGCGAACGCAATGGGTAGGGGAGGGGCAGCCTATGCGAACACAATAGGCTTGTCGCGAACGCATAGCACCCAGTTTTGCCCATTTTCTTAAAACAATAGCATTACGGGATATCTTCAAATTTTCATAACTCTTTCACTAAAACTCAAACTTGGGCGATTTATTAAGAGGGATTTCACCACCAAACCATAGGTATGTGTTCTTCAACTCGTTTTCTTCAATTTCCATTAACAACTATTAGATTTCTAGGCCTAAATCATGTTTTTAAGGGTAAAAAATTAGGGATTTGGATAGAGTTAGGGCTTTTTGAATAATTGGAATTTAGACCTCGTTTTGGGGTCGAATTCCGAAACTAATTACATATTAGGGCTCGTGGGTGAATGGGTGATCGGGTTTTGGTCCGAACCTCGTGTTTTGACCAAACAGGCCCGGGGTCGATTTTTGACTTTTTGGGAAGAATGCTAGAAAACCTTTAATTAAGCACTGAAATTGAATTATTTAGCGTTTATTGATGTTACTAAGTCAATTATGTCTAGATACGATTGATTTGGAGTCAAGTTCAAAAGGGAAAGCGGTGATTGAGGCTTGATTTTGGTCGTGAAAGTCGAGGTAAGTGTTTGGCCTAACCTTAGCTTGAGGGAATAGGTGTTGTGTCCTATTTGCTATGCGTTAATATCATGTTCAACGTATAGGTGAGGTGACGAGTACCTATACATTGGTGTCAAGCATGCCCGTGAGTCGGATATTATGAAGTACGTGGTTTTTCATTGATATTTACTTTAACATAGCTTGAGTTTCACTTTGTGGTTATTTATTTTGGTGGAAATTCTTGGTAATGGATATTGTTGAGTACTGGTTTCGATTGAGAAATTTTATGAGAAGATATGTACTTGAGGTAGGTTGGTTATAGTTGTGTCCCTTGCCGGGATGTTATGAGTTATTATTGTGGTTCATATTGTTTATTTTTCCTTGCCGAACTTCTGTTATTGATATTGTTTGGGTGATGAAGAGTGTGAAGCACGAAGGGTGATGTATTGATTATTGTGAGGATGAGAGTGTAAAAGCACGAAGGGTGATGCCGTGCCGTGCCGTGCCGTGCCATATTATGATATTAAAAGCACGAAGGGTGATGCCGTTCCATTTCTATTGATTATTGTGAGGATGAGAGTAAAAGCATGAAGGGTGATGCCGTGCATTGTTTTCTATGTGATGTTATTTCCTGCTGTTCAAGTTGATATTGAATTGTTGTCTTATTTAGTTATTTCCTTTATTTGACATTTATTTCTCCCAACATGTTCCCCTTATATTTGTACTTAATTGTTTAATTCCTGTTATCGTTATTCCCCTCTGTATATTATTAGACTGCACAGGTTGATTTGGTTTTCGTGTCCTAGCCTCGTCACTATTTCGCCGGGGTTAGGCTCGACACTTACCCAGTACATGTGGTCGGTTGTACTGATGGTACACTTTGTACATTTTTGTTGTGCAGATCCCAGTACAGGACCCTACGACCTTAGAGCGAGCTGCCTTCAGTCCACATGGAGACACCGAGGTAGTCCTGTTGGCGTCCCCTCCTATTTCCTTTGTATTCTATTCTAGTTGTTTCAGAAACAGATGTACTGATTTCATTCAGACCTTTATATGTATGATTCATAGACAGTCCGTGAGTTGTGACTCCGAAATTCTGGGATTGGTGTCGTGAAATTTCGTAAAGGCATTGAATTGAGTTAATATATCTTGCTTCATTTGTACTTTCATTTATGTTAGTGTTGTATTTCACATGTTATTGAATAATAATAAAGGAATAAAATAAGTTAAACATTCACGTTGGCTTGCCTAGCGAATTCAATGTTAGGCGCCATCACGGCCCTGACGGTGGGAAATTCGGGTCGTAAGTTGGTATTAGAGCCCTAGGTTGTTTAGGTCTCACAATTCACGGACAAACTTGGTAGAGTCTGAGGGATCGGTACGAAGACATCTGTACTTATCCCCTAGAGGCTTCTGAATTTAGGAATATCTTCACATCTATTCTTCTCTGTCGTGCAATTTGAATTCTAAATGCTAATTGAATTTCTATTCTATTCTCTCGCAGATGGTGAGAACACGTGATTCTTCATCTACTAATCAGCAGCCCGAGTCTCCAGTTGCAGCTCCTACGAGGGGCCGAGGACGAGGCCGAGGTCGTGCTAGAGGCCGAGGCATGGGTAGAGCTCAGCCCAGAGCAGCAGCCCCAGTGGCGGAGCCTTAGGTAGAGTTTTCTAATGAGGTTCCTGCCCAGACAATCCCGGTTGGACCGGCTCAGCTTCCCGAGGGGTTCATTGCCACCCCGGTACTCCAGGATGTTCTGGTCCATTTAGTTGGCCTTATGGAGAGCGTTACTCAGGCAGGACTACTTCCTGAAGCACCAGCTGTATCTCAGGCTGGGGGAGGAGCCCAGACTTCCGCCACCCGCACGCCGGAGTAGTTAGCTTCTCAGTTCCAGACTTCAGCACCTCAGACAACTGGGGTAGTTCAACCAGGTATTGTGGCTCAGGCCGTTGATGGGGCGACTATGTTAGCTTATGCTTTATGGAGATTGGACCGGTTCACCAAGCTGATTCCTACTACTTTTAGCGGTGCACCTTCAGAGGACTCCCAGGATTACTTAGACAGTTGCTATGAGGTTCTTCGGAACATGGTGATCGTGGAGACCAATGGGGTCGATTTTGCTACATTCCTCCTTTCAGGTCCCGCCAAGACTTGGTGGAGGGATTATTGCTTGACCAGACCAGCTGGATCACCACCCTTGTCTAGGGCTCAGTTCTCCGATTTGTTCTTGGAGAAGTTTCTTCCTGTTACCTAGAGAGAGGATTTCCAGAGGCAGTTTGAACGTCTTCAGCATGGTTCTATGACAATTACACAGTATGAGACCAGGTTCATCACTTTGGCCCGACATGATATCATGATACTCCCCACCGACCGAGAGAGGGTGAAGAGGTTTATTGAAGGGCTAGCTCAGCCGATTAGACTGCAGATGGCCAGAGAGACAGGGAGTGATATTTCCTTTCAGGAGGCGGTCAATGCGGCCAGACGGATCGAGATGGTGTTATCACAAGGTAGTGGTCAGGGGTCTGACAAGAGGCCTCGTCATTTTGGCCAGTTCAATGGTGCCTCGTCTGGGGGCAGAGATTCTTTCGGTAGAGGCCATCCTCCTAGGCCGTTTCAGTCAGCACTTCAGGCATCCCGCAGTGCTCCAGGTAGTCGTGGTTCCCACATGACATATTCTGATTAGTTGGCCTATAGTGCACCACTAGCTCCTATCAGTGCATCGCCGCTCCAGAGTTTTCAGAGTGGTTACTCCGGTCGACATGGAAAGTTTCAGGGCCAATAGTCTCAGCACCCGAGATCTTGTTATACATGTGGTGGCCCAGGGCACATTGCTAGATTTTGCGCTCGAGCCTCGAGTGGTTCTCAACACTAGGGTTCCCGTGCTATGATTCCCGCACCAGGTGCTCCACCACCCCCTCAGCTAGCTAGGGGTGTATGTCGAGGTGCTAGAGGTGGAGGTCAGGAAGTCAAAGGTGGAGGACATGCTACTAGAGGTAGAAGTCAGCCAACAGTAGGCCGTCCCAGGGATGTTCAGATTGGTGGGCCCCAGCCCCGATGTTATGCTATTCTAGCCAGATCTGATGCTGATTCCTCCGATGCAGTCATCACATGTATGGTTTCAGTTTGCAGCAGGGATGCTTCGGTTATTTTTGATCCGGGGTCCACATTCTCCTATGTGTCATCATATTTTGCTCCTTGTTTGATTATGCCTCGTGATTCTCTGAGTACTCCTATATATGTGTCTACACATGTGGGTGATTCTATTATGGTAGATCGTGTCTACCGGTCATGTGTAGTGGTTATTGGCGGTCTTGAGACCAATGTAGATCTTCTACTCCTTGATATGGTTGATTTCGATGTCATTTTGGGGATGGATTGGTTGTCGCCCTATCATGCTATTCTGGACTGTCATTCCAAGATCGTGACCTTAGCCTTGCCGGGAGTCCCTCGATTGGAATGGAGGGGGACTCCTGATCATTCTTCCAGCAGGGTTATCTCATATATGAAGGCTCGTCGGTTGGTCGAAAAGGGGTGTTTGGCCTATTTGGCCTATGTTCGTGATTCTAGTGCCGAGGTTCCTTCTATGGAGTCTGTGCCCATTGTCCGTGAGTTTCTAGAGGTGTTTCCGGAAGACCTGTTGGGTATGCCACTCGACAGGGACATTGACTTTTGCATTGATTTGGCTCCGGGCACTCAGCCCATTTCTATTCCGCCATATCGTATGGCCCCGCCAGAGCTAAAGGAGTTGAAGGAACAATTGCAGGATTTGCTAGACAAAGGCTTTATTAGGCCTAGTGTTTCTCCTTCGGTTGCACCGGTGTTGTTTGTTAAGAAGAAGGATGGGTCGATGAAGATGTGCATTGATTACCGGTAATTGAACAAGGTTACTATCAAGAACAAGTATCCATTGCCGAGGATTGATGATTTGTTTGATCAGCTTTAGGGTGCCAAGGTATTTTCAAATATTGATTTGAGATCTGGCTACCATCAGTTGAGGATTAGGGCATCCGATGTCCCTAAGACAGCCTTTCACACTCGGTACGGGCATTATGAGTTCTTAGTGATGTCATTCGGGTTGACAAATGCCCCAACTGCTTTTATGGATTTGATGAACCGAGTGTTCAGGCCTTATTTGGATTTGTTTGTGATTGTCTTCATTGATGATATTCTGATTTATTCCCGCAGTCGGGAGGAGCACGAGCATCACCTTCGAGTCGTTCTTCAGACTCTGAAGGTCAGTCAGTTGTATGCTAAGTTTTCCAAGTGTGAGTTCTGGTTGAGCTCAGTTGCATTCTTGGGTCATGTTGTATCAGCAGAGGGTATTCAGGTAGATCCCAAGAAGATTTCAGCAGTCAAGTATTGGCCTAGACCCACATCAGCTACAAAGATTCGGAGTTTCTTGGGCTTACCAGGTTACTATCGTCGATTTGTGGAGGGCTTTTCATCTATTGCAGCCCTGATGGCCAGGTTGGCTCAGAAGGGTGCCCAGTTCAGGTGGTCAGATGAGTGTGAGGCGATCTTTCAGAAGCTCAAGACAGCCTTGACCACGGCACCGATGTTGGTTTTTCCCTCAGGTTCAGGGCCATATACTGTATATTGTGATGCTTCTCGGATTGGACTTCTTGCAGTGTTGATGCAGGATGGCAAGGTTATAGCATATGTTTCACGTAAGTTGAAGGTCCACGAGAAGAATTATCCAGTTCATGATTTGGAGTTAGCAGCTATTGTCCACGCGCTGAAGATTTGGAGGCATTATTTATGTGGCGTGCCTTGTGAGGTGTTCACGGATCACAAGAGTTTGCAATATTTGTTCAAGCAGAAAGAGTTGATTTTGAAGCAGAGAAGATGGTTGTAGCTATTGAAAGACTATGACATCACCATCTTATATCACCCGGGGAACGCTAATGTGGTGGCCGATGCTTTGAGTAGGAAGTCAGCCAGTATGGGTAGTCTTGCTTACATTCCAGCCGGGGAGAGACCGCTTACTTTGTATGTTCAGGCTTTAGACAATCGCTTCATGGATTGGATGTTTCTGAGACCGACAGTGTTCTAGCTTATACTGTGGCTCGTTCGTCATTATTTGATCGTATTCGAGATCGGCAGTATGATGATACTCATTTGTGTGTCCTTAGGGATACAGTGCGGCACGGTGGTGCCAAGCAGGTTTCAGTTGGTGATGATGGGGTCTTGCGGATGCAGGGCCGTATTTGTGTGCCTAATGTTGATGGACTGCGTGAGTTGATATTGGAGGATACCCATAGTTCCCGATACTCCATTCATCCGGGTGCCGCAAAGATGTAGCAGGATTTAAAACAGCATTATTGGTGGAGGAGGATGAAGAAGGATATTGTAGCGTATGTAACTCGGTGCTTGAATTGCCAGTAGGTTAAGTACGAGATCAGAGACTCGGTGGATTGATGCAGCAGATTGAGATTCCTGAGTGGAAGTGGGAGCATATCACCATGGATTTCGTAATTGGACTCCCACTAACTCAGAGGAAGTTCAATGCAATATGGGTCATTATGGATAGGCTGACCAAGTCAACGCATTTCATTCCTGTGGCAGTTTCCTATTCTTCGGAGAGATTAGCAGGGATCTACATCAGGGGGATTGTTCTCCTTCATGGTGTGACCGTGTCCATTATTTCTGACCGAGGTAAGCAGTTTACCTCGCATTTCTGGAGAGTATTTCAGCGTGAGTTGGGCACGCGGGCTGAGTTGAGCACAACGTTTCATCCTCAGACGGACGGACGATCCGAGCGTACTATTCAGATTTTGGAGGATATGCCGCGACATGTGTCATTGACTTTGGAGGTTCTTGGAATCAGTTCTTGCCTTTAGCTGAGTTTTCCTACAACAACAACTATCAGTCGAGCATTCAGATGACTCCCTATGAGGCGTTATATGGTAGGCAGTGTCGGTCGTCGGTTGGGTGGTTTGAGCCGGGAGAGGCTCGGTTGTTGGGTACGGAGTTAGTGCAGGATGCCTTGGACAAGGTTAAGATCATTCAGGATAGACTTCGTACAACTCAGTCCAGGAAGAAGAGTTATGCCGACCGCAGAGTTCGTGATTTGGTATTCATGGTCGGAGAGCGAGTATTGCTTCGGGTGTCGCCCATGAAGGGCGTAATGAGATTTGGGAAGAAGGGAAAGTTAAGCCCTAGATTCATTGTCCCGTTTGAGATTCTTGACAGATTGGGAGAGATGGCTTACAGACTTGCGTTACCACCGAATCTATCAGCCTTGCATCCAGTGTTTCATGTATCTATGCTCTGGAAGTATCACGACGATCCATACCATGTGTTAGACTTCAGCAGTGTCCAGTTGGACAAGGGTTTGACCTATGAGGAGGAGCCGGTAGCCATATTAGACCGGTAGATTTGTCAGTTGAAATCGAAGAGTTATCCTTCGGTTCGTGTTCAGTGGAGAGGTCAGCCTGCCGAGGCAGCTACCTGGGAGTCTGAGTCCGATAGGCGGAGCCATTATCCCCACCTATTCCCCGACTCAGGTACGTTTCTATGTCCGTTAGAGGACAGACATTTGTTTTAGAGGTGGAGAATATGATGACCCAAAAGGTCATCCCTTATTTTATATGTCAAAATGGTGTTTCGAGTTCTTGAAAGACTCCTTTTATCTCACCTCATTTTGCGTGCGCAGCCGCGGCGTATAGCCGAGAAGCTTTTATATGAAAAACTGAGAAAATGCTAGTTTTTGCCTTAAAATTTGATTTAAGTTGACTTCGGTCAACATTTTGGGAAAACGGACCCAGATGGTCCGTAGAAAAATATGAGACTTGGACGTATGCCTAGAATCGAATTCCGAGGTCCCAAGCCCGAGAAATGAATTTTTGAAAGAAATTATTTTTCTGAAAATATAAGAGATTTTAGAAATTTGATTATATTTGAAATTTATGGTATCGGGACCGTATTTGGGTTCCGGAGCCCGGTACAGGTTCAATATGGTAATTATGATATGTATGTAAAATTTGGTAAGAAACGAAAGTCGTTTGACGTGATTCAGACCGTAATTGTGAAATTTGATATTTTGGGAATTTTGAGTGTTTTCTTTGATTTCTATGCTAAATTCGTTGTTTAAGATGTTATTTTGGCGATTTGATCGCACGAGTAAGTCTGTAGGATGTTTTTGATGTTGTGTGCATGTTTGGTTTGGAGCCCCGAGGGATCAGGTAAGTTTCATATAGGCGTCAGTGTGATTTGAACTTAGAAAATCTGGTGTTTTTAGCTGTTTGCTGGTGTCTGAGTTTTTACTCTATGCGAATGCATGGTCACCCATGTGAACGCACAACACAAAATTTGGAGGGGGCATATTTGCACTATGCGAACGTACAGGACCAGCTGCGAACGCGGAGCCTAAGAAATTTACTCTACGCGAACGCACCCGGGCAGCCGCGATCGCATAGGGTAGTAAGGGGGCTGGGTAGCATTACACTGTGCGAATGCATCCCTTGTGATGCGAACGCAATGGGTAGGGGAGGGGCATCCTATGCGAACGCAATAGGCTGGTCGCGAACGCATAGCACCCATTTTTGCCAATTTTCTTAAAACAATAGCATTACGGGATATCTTCAAATTTTTATAACTCTTTCACTAAAACTAAAACTTGGGAGATTTTTGAAGAGGTATTTCACCACAAAACCATAGGTATGTGTTCTTCAACTGGTTTTCTTCAATTTCCATTAACAACCATTAGATTTCTAGGCCTAAATCATGTTTTTAAGGGTAGAAAATTAGGGATTTGGGTAGAGTTAGGGCTTTTTGAATAATTAGAATTTACACCTCGTCTTGGGGTCAGATTCCGAAACTAAATACATATTCGGTCTCGTGGGTGAATGGATGATCGAGTGTTTGGTCCGAACCTCGTGTTTTGACCAAGCGGGTCCGGGGTCGATTTTTGACTTTTTGGGAAGAATGCTAGAAAACTTATAATTAAGCATTGGAATTGAAATATTTAGCGTTTATTGATGTTACTAAGTCAATTATGTCTAGATACGATTGATTTGGAGTCAAGTTCAAAAGGTAAAACGGTGATTGAGGCTTGATTTTGATCGTGGAAGTCGAGGTAAGTGTTTGTCCTAACCTTAACTTGAGGGAATACGTGTTGTGTCCTATTTGCTATGTGTTAATATCATGTTCAATGTATAGGTGAGGTGACGAGTACCTATACGTTGGTGTCAAGCATGCCCGTGAATCGGATATTATGAATTACGTGGTTTTTCATTGATATTTACTTTATCATAGCTTGAGTTTCACTTTGTGGTTATTCATTTTGGTGGAAATTCTTGGTAATGGATATTGTTGAGTATTGGTTTCGGTTGAGAAATTTTATGAGAAGATATGTACTTTAGTGAGATTGGTTATAGTTGTGTCCCTTGCCGGGATGGTGATAATTCTACATTTGTTCCCTTGCCGGGATGTTATGAGTTTTTATTGTGGTTCATATTGTTGATTTTTCCTTGCCAGAATTTTATTATTGATATTGTTTGGGTGAGGAAGAGTGTAAAACACGAAGGGTGATGCCGTTTATTGATTATTGTGAGGATGAGAGTGTAAAAGCACGAAGGGTGATGTCGTACCATATTATGATATTAAAAGCACGAAGGGTGATGCCTTGCCGTTTATTGATTATTGTGAGGATGAGAGTGTAAAAGCACGAAGGGTGATGCCGTGCCGTTTCTATTGATTATTGTGAGGATGAGAGTCAAAGCACGAAGGGTGATGCCGTGCACTTGCATTTATTATTTGGTGAGGATGAGAGTAAAAGCACGAAGGGTGATGCCGTGCACTTGCATTTATTATTTGGTGAGGATGAGAGTAAAAGCACGAAGGGTGATGCCGTGCATTGTTTTCTTTGTGATGTTATTTCCTGCTGTTCAAGTCGATATCGAATTGTTGTCTTATTTCGTTATTTCATTTATTTGACATTTCTTCCCCCCAGCATGTTCCCCTTCTCTTTGTACTTAATTGTTTACTTCCTGTTATCATTATTCCCCTCTGTATATTATTAAACTACACATGTTGATTTGGTTTTCGTGTCCTAGACTCGTCACTACTTCGCCGGGGTTAGGCTCGACACTTACTCAGTACATGAGGTCGGTTGTACTGATGGTACAATCTGCACATTTTTGTTGTGCAAATCCCAGCACAGGACCCTACGGACCTTAGAGCGAGGAAGCTGCCTTCAGTCCACGTGGAGACACCGAGGTAGTCCTGTTGGCGTCCCCTCCTATTTCCTTTGTATTATGTTCTAGTTGTTTCAGAAACAGATGTACTGATTTCATTCAGACCTTTATATGTATTATTCATAAACAGTCCGTGAGTTGTGACACCGAAATTTTGGGATTGGTGTCGTGAAATTTCGTAAAGGTATTGAATTGAGTTAATATATTGTTCTTGCCTTTTACTTTCATTTATGTTAGTGTTGTAATTCACCTTTTATTGAATAATAATAAAGGAATAAAGTAAGTTAAACATTCACGTTGGCTTGCCTAGCGAGTTCAACGTTAGGCGCCATCACAGTCCCGGCGGTGGGAAATTCGGGTCGTACATCAAGGTTAACCACGACACTTACCTTACTCCCAAAGGTCAACTCAATGCTCAACCACGGCTTTGCCTTTCAACCAAGCCTCCAAACCAACCAAATCTAGCAAATTAACAACCAAACGATTCAAAATAAGCCTTAGGAACTACCCATGAATGAAAAAAGTTCAATTTAGGTCATCATTCAAAAAGTCAACAAAAGTCAACTCCCCGGCCCGCTTGGTCCAAACCCAAATTCAGACCAAAACCCGATTACCCATCACCCCTGAGCCCGGTTATGTAATTTGTTTCGAAATCCGACCTCAATTTGAGGTCTAAATTCTAATTTTACAAAAATCCCTAATTCTTTCCAAACCCCCAATTTCCACCATGAAAATCCTAGATTTTAGGTTGAAATCTTATGAAATTTAATGGAAAATTGAAAGAAAATGGGTTAGAATCACTTACCAATGAATTGAGGAAGAAGAGCTCTTGGGAAAATCGCCTTTAGGGTTCTCTAGGTTTGAAAATTTGAAAGAATGAGAAAATTTTCGTCTAACTCAACTTTTGACCAGACACATATGTTGCAATTGCGAACCCCGCAAATGCGAGAAAACCCTTCACAATTGCGAAGATCCCCCATCTATGCTATCATCACAATTGTGATGATTTGTTCACAAATGCGAACTGTGATTCTCCGCATTTGCGACCACTTTGATCGCAAATGCGAACCCTGGTTGATCCACCCCTCTTCGCAAATGCGAAGATTTTCTTCGCAATTGCGACCTAAGAAGGAAATTGGGTTCTTTGCAATTGCGAACACTGTCCTCGCAACTACGAGGTCAGAGACCTGCACCAAAACTGAAGCACACCAGCATTGTTTCTAAGTCCAAACTCACTTTGTGTCCTATATGAAACTCACCCGAGCCCTCGGACTCCAAACCAAACATTCACACAAATCCAAAAATATCATACGAACTTTCTCGCATGATCAAATCGCCAAAATAACACCTAGAACTATGAATCGGATACCAAATCAAATGAAATTTTCAAGAAAACTTTAGAACTTTTATTTTAACCACCGGACGTCCGAATCATGTCAAACCAACTCCATTTCTCACCAAATTTGATAGACATGTCATAAATATAGTAATGAACCTATACCGAGTTTCGGAACCAAAATACGAACACAATATCAACAAAGTCAAACATTGGTCAAACCTTTAGATTCATTATGCCTTTACACTTAGAAATTTCGACAAAAGGAATAAATCGAGCTAGGGACCTATGAATTCGATTCTGGGCATACGTTCACGTCCCAAATCACGATACGGACCCATAGGAATCCGTCAAAACATGGATCTGGGCTCGTTTCCTCATAATATTGATCGAAGTCAACTCAAATAGATTTTTAAGGCAAAATTTCATGTTTTATCAATTTTTTAACATAAAAGCCTTTTGGGAAAACACCCGGACCGCGCACGCATATCGAGGAAGGTTAAAATGATATATTCGAGGTTTCGATACAAAGAATTAAGGTTTAAAACTCTAGATGACCTGTAGGGTCATCACATTCTCCACCTCTAAAATAACCGTTCGTCCTCGAACGAACATAGAAAAGTACCTGGACTGGTGAAAAGGCTTGGATATCTACTCCGCATGTCCGACTCGGACTCCCACGTAGCTGCCTCGACGGGCAGACCTATCCACCGCACTCGAACTGAAGGATAACTCTTAGATCTCAACTGTCAAACCTGCCGGGCTAGAATAGCCATCGGCTCCTCCTCATAAGTCAAATCCTTGTCTAATTGGACTGAGTTGAAATCTAACACATGAGACGGATCACCGTGATACTTCCGAAGCATAGACACATGGAACACTAGATGAACTGTTGATACAATAGGTGGACGTGCAAGCCTGTAAGCCACCTCACCCACTCTCTCCAGAATCTCAAAGGGTCTGATGTACCTAGGGCTCAACTTGCCCTTCTTTACGAACCTCATCACACCCTTCATGGGTGACACCCCGAGCAACACCCTATCTCCCGAAATGAATGCAACATCACGAACTCTACGGTCAACATAACTCTTCTGCCTGGACTGAGCTGTGTGAAGTCGATCCTGAATAATCTTGACCTTATCCAAGGCATCCTGTACTAAATCTGTACCCAACAACTGAGCCTCCCTCGGCTCAAACCATCCAACTGGCGAACGACACTGCCTCCGGTATAATGCCTCATAGGGGTCCATATGAATGCTCAACTGGTAGATGTTGTAGGCCAACTCCGTAAGTGGCAAGAACTGATCCCACGAACCCCCGAATCTATAACACAAGCGTGGAGCATATCCTCTAATATCTCAATAGTGCACTCGGACTTTCTGTCCGTCTAAGGATGAAATGCTGTGATCAACTCAACATGCGTGCCCAACTCATCGTGTACTGCTCTCCAAAAGTGCAAGGTGAATTTGCGTACCTCGATCAGAAATGATAGACAAGAGAACACCGTGAAGACAGACGATCTTGCGGATGTAGATCTCAGCTAACCGCTCTGAAGAATAGGTAACTGCCATAGGAATGAAATGCGCTAACTTGGTCAGCCTATCAACAATAACCCATACCGCATCGAACTTCCTCTGAGTCCGTGGGAGTCCAACAACAAAATCCATAGTGATACACTCCAACTTCTACTCAGGAATCTCTAAATTCTGAAGCAACCCACCAGGTCTTTGATGCTCTCACTTTACTTACTAACAATTTAGACACCGAGCTACATAAGCAACTATGTCCTTCTTCATTATTCTCCACCAATAATGCTGCCGCAAGTCCTGATACATCTTGGCGGCACCCGGATGAATAGAATACCGAGAACTGCGGGCCTCCTCAAGAATCAACTCACAAAGTCCATCTACACTGGGCACACAAATACGACCCTGCATCCTTAAAACTTCATCACCTCCAGTAGTAACCTGCTTGGCACCATCGTGCCGCACTGTGTCCCTAAGGACAAACAAATGAGAGTGCGCATAAAATCCAAAAAATCGAATTTCGAACCGAACCAAACCGAACCGAATTAATTTGGTATTTCGGTTTCGATTTTTTCAGTATTTAGATTTATTTTGGTACAGAAATTTCGGTATTCGGGTAATTCGGTACGGTATATGGTATTGGATTTTTGATATTTCAGTATTTCGGTATACCGAAATACCAAAATAATTTAGTCCAAAGCCAACTTTATTTTTGTTTTTTAACCCAATAACTTAAGCCCACACCCCAAAAGTCCAAATTCTAATACGAATTTCCAGAGCTCAATCAAGGGATACACTTCGAAGTTTTCAAGGAATTTTTACCTTTCTATGCCATATATTAAACCTTATTACCCTCAATATTTAAGATTAGAGATAATTACAACTAGTATACTTAATTATCTATCATATACCATAATTTAAATTAGGGGTATAATTAATTAAGCATTTATTTTAGGCTTAATTATAGGACAAATTAATACATGTTTCTCTTTCCTCTCAGCTCACCCCCCACCCCCCCACATCCGTAACTTTCTCCCATGTTTAAATTCACCNCTAAAATGTCTACTTCTCCATCAAAACACGAAATGAAGAAGCACCATAAAAAATCCCCAAAATTGGCTCCCAAAGAAATTTTGTTGAAGGTAAACATTTTTTAAATTTGTTTTTAATTTTTTAGTTTTGTTTTTTGATGTTGAAATCTCTGTTATTAGTCATGTTACAAATTGTAGATTAATTGTTTTAATTTTGTAGTTAAGTTGTAGTTATTATGACATACAATATAGATTGGTATATATTTTGTAGTTGTTTTGTCGTTATATTGTAGTTGCATTCTAATTTTTGAAACAGATATTTATTAACATTTATCTTCCTGAATTTTTGGTACAAAACGTTTATACATTTAGATATATTGTATTTTTTTGTTGTTATATGTATGTATATGCTTTACTTTTTATGAAGCAGAATATGTATGCACTAGTTTGTGGAAAATGTGTTGTTATTAAACATCTAAAAATG
>ML272183.1:0-24560 GCA_005239495.1 Nicotiana undulata | reverse complement strand
ATTTCAAATTCTTTAGAAACCCCACAAGTTCATTAACTCCATTTTTCCTCACTTGGATCCGAAACCAATCAAATCAAACCCGTTTTACACCAAATCTCACAGATAGGACAAACAACATATAATAAACCTGTTCCGGGCTCCGGAACCATAACACGGGCCCGGTAACAAGGTTTTCACATAGTTATTCACTTTCACGTTCCTTTATTATTTTCAGAAAACAAATTTCTTTAAAAATTCATTTCCCGGGCTTGGGACCTCAGAATTTGATTCCGGCCATACGCCCAAGTCCCATATTTTCCCACGAACCCTCCGGGACCATCACTCACGGGTCCGAATCCGTTTACCAAAAATGTTGACCAAAGTCAACTTTATTCAATTATTCAATTCAAAAATCCCATTTTTATCAAATTTTCACATGGAAGCTTCCCGGCTACCTGCCCGAGATGCGCACGCATATCGAGGTGATATAAACGGAGGCTTTCGAGGCCTCAGAACATAGATTTAGCTGGAATTACTTAGGATGACCTTTTGAGTCATCACACCAGTCCACTTTTCTTTTTCCGCCCAATTGAGGCCCTTTCTGCGACGGCTTTGCGGGCCACATGTTCATTCTGCGGTCGAATATGCGACCGCATAATTGAGTCGGGACACCCTATTTTCTTATTTTATAACTCGACCCCATTTGGATATATAGGATTAGGGGCTTCCTTTGGGGTCATTTTCTACCGATTTTAGAGAGAGTTGAGAGCAATATAGAGAGAGAAAGAAGGAACCTAGTTTCATTATCACCCAAATCTTGCTCAAGTCTTCAAGAACCAAGGAAGATAACCACTAGATTTTCCTCCATCCGGGTAAGTCCTACTTTCAAGATTTCACACAAGAGGTTAAGGGTTCAAATATGTTGAGGGGGGCAGAAATAGGCCATGCATGTGGGACTAAGTTGTAGTATGTGACGTTAAAAGTACTAGTCTGGGTAGTTTATGTTAAAGTTGGTTGAGGGGAGATGGAATTGCCATTTTTAAACCTTGTAGTCTACTTCACATGATAGGTGTTTGATGAAATTCCTAAGAGAGTTACACCATGGGAAATCTTCCTAATTATTAATCAATTTCCGCTATCTCCTTATAGATTATTATTGCTAGAGGTATTGGTGTATTGTAGAAACTTAAAGAAAGCTCAACCAGGTATGTTGGCTAAACTTCCTCCTTCGAAATGAAATTCCATAATGTTTTCCAAAGATTAAAGTATAATCGGCTCGAAATTCCTAAATTCTATATTCCGGGTCATCCCGTATGAACTTACAAAATTGATTATTTCGAATGAGCTTATTATCGGAAAAAATAGAGGTTTAAAGTATGGTTTGTTTATTAAAATGGTATGTCTTTGAGTTGTATTCTAAATGAGAACTAGTATACCAATTGGGTGAAGAAAAACTCGATATGCTTAATACTCCTTATTGCTCCTACGTGTGCTTAATGACTTGATTGAGTATGTTTCGTTGTTGATAAACTATAAAGGTGTTGAAAATGAATTGAATGAACTGGGAAAGAGTAATGCAAGAATAATTGGTTTATTGCATGTTTATGACTTTGATGTGTGTTCCTATTGCTGGTTGGTATGCCTTAATCTTTTAGAAGAAACCTTTTGTGTTTAAAGTTTCAATTACTGATGAACTTTATATATATGATTTCTAGAATACTTTGTATGTTAGAAATGAGTGGTGATCCTTGAAACTGAAAGAAGGGAAAGTATGGAATACGAAATACGGCCACCGTACCATGAATAGAGGAACTTGACAAGGCCCAAAGAGCCGAGGAAATATTGTTATTGTGAGAGGTTGAAAATGCTAACAATGATTTGTACAATGTGAACGATTTCTGAGTTGGATACATTTATACGTATGTGTTACCATTGTGTGTGTCACGCCCAAAAATCGAGGGGCGGGACCGGCGCCCAACCAGGTGAACCCGGTCAAGCGGACCTGTATTGCCTTCCCTACCCAATGCGTTCCCCTGTATATACAATGCAGAATATTTCATATGAAGTGGCGAATTAGGATTTATGCCTGGATTTACAAACTTAATTTCATTACTCTTTTATCATATCAACTATTAATACCCAAAAGCATACACAATACCTACATAATCTCTCAATACGGACCAGGACTCCGAGTACGTATAGTTACTACCCAAAATACAAATATACACCCACATCATTTCTACGGAGCCTCTACGAACATTAGGAGTTTATACAATACTTGACGTCAACAAGGCCATGGCTATACCTTACAATACATAATATACTCAAAAGAGATGGCATGAACTACATATGGCCCCGAGAGGAGGTGGGGCTAACCAATACAGCTGAAAGGATGAGGAGGAGGCACCACTATCGGCGAGTTGAGCTACCTGATATGGACCCACCTACATCCATATAAAAGATGTAGCACCCCCGGCAAAAGGGACGTTAGTACTGTGGAATAGTACTAGTATGTATGAACAAACTTTACTCAAAGAAAAATCATGTAATGCACAGATAGAGAGAAGTCAAAAGAACCAACACATAGTGCACAATGATACGGAAACAAACAAAATTTAGAGTCTCAAGGAATCTTATTTCAACACAATCACATTTCGCCCTTATTCCTTCTCAACAATCCACCCTTATTACTTCATGTTGCAGCGTGCAACCCGATCCCACCGGACAATCACATTTCAGCTTTATTACATTCTGTTGCGGCGTGCAACACGATCCCACCGGACAATTTACATTTCACCCTTGTTACCTCTCCTCCCTTATTACTTCGTGTTGCGGCGTGCAACCCGATCCCACTATACCATCAAAGTTCTATACATCAATAACAACCCACGATTCAATCATAGGGCTTCACATCACTAAGAGTGCAAGTTCATAACAACCAATCAATCACGGGTTCACAATAGCCTTTATCAACCATTAATTCAACCACATTTAATAACAACAACAATCAACATTTCAATCACAAGAATCTTCATCATCAAGAATACGAATTCATTACAACTAGTAGCCATGTGTAATCAAAACAGAACCATCCTTGCCAAACAATAAGTCATATACGGTGTTGCAAAAGTCGTTTAGTTCAATTAAATAAATTCACCACTCCTTCTAATCACTTGTTACACATCCCTTACCACATGGATGCATTCACACACACGGTTTCTTTACCATAATTTTATACCAACATATTTAAAACAATTGACGTACCTTACACATCTTAGAATAATCATAAAGAAATCATCTTTCACCATTTCAATTAACATGGTAATCGACTAAGAGAATCAGAGAACGAAATCTTATACCTCAATACTTCATAACAATCAATACACATATACTAGTCAAGAAATTCATACCGAATGCTCGGACACCAACAAGGTGACTCTACGATGATTAAAGTTAGCCATACATACCTCGAGTCAGATTTCCCCCTTTTAATTCCTATCACAATTCACCGGCCGTATAGCACCGTCAATCTTTTCCACAATGTGACATATTTATCTTAGAATTAGGAACCTTGAATTCAATTGAGCATTTTATCAAACACTATGTGACCCCTTAGGTTACTAACCCCATTTTTGGTGTGCATAATTACCCAATTTTGTTTCCCCCATTACTAGATTACGGAGTCACATTCACATGCATGCAACGTCTCACATTTCACTTTTCAAAACCAACCCATGTGTGTTTAATCCTTTAATTAAAATCTGAGAAATTGGGGAATTAGAGTGAAGACTTACCTCTTGAGTGGAGAAGATGACGGGTTACTTGAAAAAAATCCGGGCTTGAGTGATTATGGAAAATCAAATTAGAGGGTGTTCAAACCTTTTCTCTTAAAAACTCCCTTCTTCTCTCTCTATTTTGGTTCAGAAAATCGTTAAAAATGAGGGGAAAGGGTATTTTATTAAACAGGATGTCGGGTTTAAAATTTAGAAAAATAGGAGCCCCGGCACAGGAATGCGGTCAGGAATACGATCGCATTCCTGCTATGCGGTCCGCATTCCTATTGCATAGTTGGCCTTCATGTGGGCCAAAATGGGAACCACACTGCACAGGTATGCGACCATTATGCGGTCCGCATACCTATTATGCGATCACATAATGCGTCGCATAACCCCCTCGCAAAACTCATGGGGTAAGAATGCGACAACTATGCGGTTCGCATAACCAAAATGCGATCGCATTCTTGGCCGCATAGTTGTCCTCAATTTTGATAGTGGACTATCCAGGTATGCGACCATTATGCGGTCCGCATACCTGTTATGCGATCACATAGTGCGTCGCATAGCGTGCAATTTCTGGAAAATTTAATCTTTCAAGTTCCAGGGTACTTTTTACTCAAAATAAGTCGGTTTTAAGAATTTCTACAGTTCCAACAACACAGGGACCTATTCGGGCATTATTTTAGACATGAAATTTTACGGGTCTTTACAGTGTTCAAACTAACTAAAAATATTTTTGGGAGTATCATTAGCAAAATCGAGGAAGGGAGGGTCATAAGGCCCACACCTGAAACTACACGTGTCGGAGTAGGGGTTAATTGTGGATTGTGATTGTTCCGCTTAATTGGTATGAAATTGGTACATGTGAATTGAAAAAATGAAAGAGACCAACCCACACGACATATGTGGGAAGGAGGCTTAGCTGATCGGGTTGATATCAGACTCCATGTTGTCCACATGGTGGTACTACTCTTGTAACAACTTTCTTTGGCATTATATGTCAAACCACATTGTCTGTGGGGAGATGGCTTAGCCGATCGGGCAGAGATCGTACCCCGTGCTAACAAAGACGGTGGAATATCGGTACTAATGATCTCCCATCCAAATGTATATATTAATATATATATATATATATATATATATATATAAACTATTTTCGCACTCCAAAAAAATCGTTATGTTTCAATTGGCTATTTGAATATTGTTGGTTGTGACTTATTGTTTCTATGTGTTGTGTTTGCCTCTATGGATACTCTATTTTGAAAGAGGATTTTTGGTTGTACATACTAGTACTATTTGATGGTACTAACATCCCTTTTGCCGGGGGCGCTACATCCCTTTTATGGATGTAGGTGACTCTGTAGCTGGTAGCGCGGATTGCAGGTAACAGTGCCTTCTCCTTCTCCCCACAACAGTTTTGGTGAGCCGTGCTTCCTCCTGGGGTTGTCATGTGTAGTATTTGACGTACTTATTTTTTAAAAGTCACTAAATTTTGAGGTATAGCCGGGGCCTTGTCACCGGCATTTTCATATTTCTCCTCAGTTGTATTTAGAGGATCCGTAGAAAGGTTGTGGGTGGCGTTGGGTATTGGCATTAAACTTGAAATATTAGTGTTTGGCAAATATGTTTTTCATCATATCTATAAAAAATTTAACATTCTGGATATTATGGTTGAAATTTCTAATAGAAACAAAATGGAAGTTAAAGAAATATTTATAAAGTATGATTGATAGAATTTATATCCTACTTTACTCATAAATTGCTTTGGGTAGAATGAAAACTAACAGGCTTGCTCAGCCGGGTTTACTCGGTTTAGCACTGGTCGCGCTCCTTGGTTTTGGGGCGTGACAATAAATGGCCATGGTGATAACACTGGGTGGAGTAACTCTGCGGGTCGATGCATGTTATTAGCAAACCGTTGACACTTGTCGCATTTAGATACGAAACGTTGATCCTCTTCTTCCATCTTAGCCAATAGTGCCCTGCTCCGATTAGGGTTTTGACTAAAGATTTGCTCCTGCGTGATTTCCACAGTATCCTTCGTGGACTTGCTTCATCACAAACTCTGTGTGACTGGGTCCAAGGCATTTTTCTAAGGGACCCCCGAACATTTTGCGGTATAGATCATTGCGAATGAGGTAGTACCGTGCACCTCTTCGGCGTAGTGCTTAAGCTGCTTTTCTTTCTTCAGGTATGGTACCATTCTGCAAAAATTTTAAGATTTCGTTTCTCCAATCCCAGGTCAAATTGTTAAATTTTAGCTCATTTTTGTCCTGGTCGATCGCTAAATGAAATAAGTGAATGACAATTGCATTGTCTTTCTTTGACACTTCCGCAACTGCTACAAGGTTAGCTAATGCATCCACTTCTGCATTTTTCTCCCTGGGTATTTGCACAATTTGCCATGATTGGAATTATCTTACCAAGTCTCGTGCCTTTTCCACATATTGTTGCATACAAGTCTCTCTTGCGATATAAGTCCCCTGCGTCTAGTTTACTACCAGTTGGGAGTCACTTTTGTTCACGATTTGATCGATTGAGAGTTCCCGTGCCAGTTCAAGTCCTCCAATGACAACTTCGTACTCTGCTTCATTGTTAGTCATGGATAACTTTTAATAGCTTGCGACATCTTTTCACCCGTGGGTGATGATAAAACTACTCCCAGGCCAACTCCTTTTACATTAGATGAGCCATCAGTAAATAGGATCCATATACCTGGATTACCCCGTTAAAGAGTTGTAACTCTTTTTCTACTTTAGGAATTATGCTGGTATTAAAATAAGCTAAAAGTTGAGACTTTATTACAGTCCTAGGCTGATATATTATGGCATGCTCACTCAATTGTGTTGCCCATTTAGCTAATCTTCCCGATAATTCTTGTTTATGCAAAATGTTTCTCAATGGGTATGAAGTCACAACAGTGATGGGATGACATTGAAAATATGGTCTTAATTTTCTAGCTTCCATAATTAGAGCTAATGCTAATTTTTCCAAATGTGGGTATCTTGTTTCAGCATCTAACAAAGACTTGCTTATGTAACAAATTGGAGATTGTTTACCTATGTCTTCCCTTACCAGTACTGCACTTACGACAATTTCTGCTACGGCAAGATAGACATACAACCTTTCTCCTTTTTTAGGTTTTGACAGCAGCGGGGGTCTTGATAAATATGCCTTCAGATCTTTGAGAGCCTGTTGACATTTCTCAGTCCATTCGAACTGATTCTGTTTTTTAATGACTGAAAAGAATTTAAAACTCTTTTCCGAAGACCTGGATATAAATCTTCCCTAGGCTACAATTCTTCTTGTCAATCTTTGCACTTTTTTTTTGCTTGTAAGTATATTGGGTATTTTGTCAGTAGCTTTAATTTGACCAGGATTTACTTCTATTCCTCTATTTGACACAAGGAAACCCAAAAACTTACTCGATTCTACGCCAAAGGCACATTTTTCTGGATTCAGTTTCATATTATTCCTGCGTAAAATATCGAAGGTAATTGAAAGATGCTATAAATGATCTTTCGTTGCGTTGATTTTACCAGCATCTCATCGATGTAAACCTCCATCGTCTTTCCCAGATGTTCCTAGAACATCTTGGTCACTAGCCTTTGATACGTGGCTCCAACATATTTGCAGGCCAAAAGGCATGACTTTGTAGCAATAAGTCCCCCTCTTTGTAATAAAGGAAGTTTTTTCCTCGTCTGAGGGATCCATTTTTATCTTATTATAACCAAAGTACGCATCCAGAAATCTTAGCATTTCATGACCTGCATTAAGATCAAACATTTGATCTATGTGTGGCAATGGAAATGGATCTTTAGGGCATGCTTTATTTAAATCTGTGTAATCTACGCGTACTCTCCATTTACCATTCTTTTTGGGTACCACTACAGTATTTGCTAACCAATTAGGGTATTTTACCTCACATATTGAACAAATTTTCAAGAGTTTTTGTACCTCTTCGTCGATCACTTGGTTCTTGAATGGTCCTTGCTTTCTTTTCTTTAGCCTTACAGGTACGAAGGATGGATCTTCATTTAGCTTATGAGTCATCACTTCCGGTGGGATGCCTGTCATATCTGAATGGGACCAAGCAAAGCAATATGCGTTAGCTTTTAAATAATCAACTAACTCACCTCTTCTGCTGGGACTTAGCCTCGTGCCTATGTGGACTTTTTGTTCATGCTCCCGTTCAAACAATGGAATAGCTTCGAGCTCTTCCGTAGTTGTTTTGATATATTCATCCTCCTATGGTTCCTGAATGACATCAAGTATGGAATCCATGTCCGTATGTTTTGATATTTCTTCCGAGGTGACATGGTTCACCTTCTCGTGGCTATCATTTGTCTTACCTGTTTGAACAATAATTTCTTCTGTCCCTGTTTGTGCAACCGTACCTACCTCAGTGGCTTCCTTATCTTTTGATTCTTCTGCTTCTTTGTTATAATGTACCATGGAAATTTATACTCCTTGATATTTGGTGATCGCCCCGAATCTGTTGAATTCCCCATTCGGAAGGGAATATGATTACTTGGTGTAGGGTAGATGGTACCGCTCTCATTTCATGAATCCATGGTCTCCCCATGATTATATTGTAAGCCAAGCCAGTATCAATGACTTGGAACCTAGTATTCTTATTACTCCTTCTATATAAGTTCTAAGTTAAACTTTCTTTTTTGTTATGACCGTAAAGTTATCGAACCCAGATAAGGCTTGTGCTTTTGGAATTACTCGATCCTCCATTAACATTTCTTCGACAACTCTTGATAAGATAATGTTAACTGAGCTACCTGGATCAATCTACAATCTATTTACATTAGTGTCATCTATAAGTAAGGATATTACCAGTGCATCATTGTGTGGGATTATTAGTCCGTTGATGTCTGCATCGTCGAATGATATATTGCCTGCTTCCATATCTTCACAAATCCGCTTCCCGTGCGTAATTGTGAATTTTGTGGTTCTTTTGCAGATTACTCTGTTTATCTCCTCGCCCGCGTGAATTACTTTGACTTTTCATTTTGGAGATGGTGGCTTTGATGGCTCCTGCCTGTTTTTCATATATGTCTGCTTACCTTTTTCACTAAACAAATATGTTAAGTAGCCCTGTTTTAATAATAGTTCTACCTCACCTTGCAAAAATTGCAGTCTGACTTCTTGTGTCCATGGTCATTATGGAATTCACACCAAAAGTTTGGTTCCTTTTATTTGGGTTCGACCTCATTTCTTTGGGCCATCGAACCTTATCACCAATATTTCTCTGCAATTAATTCAGAAGTACTTACATTGAAGTTGTGCTCCCCAATTCTTGTATTACCTCAACTTCGTTCATCCCGATCCTTTCTAAAAGACGAGCCCGTATCTCTATTTGATGGTTTGTATTCCGACCGAGCATTTTCAAACCTGGAACGTGTTTCTCATCCAGAGGGTCCCATATAAGGATCGTACATGTTCTCCTTTCCGGTTTGGCAATGTTATCCTCCTCTATTCGCAGCTTGGTAATATACCTGTTATAGACATCGTTCCATGTTGTGGCCGGAAATTCTCTTAAGATTTCTTTGAGCCTTTTCGTGGCTTCTGAACGTTTGTCATTTAAATTTCTTGCAAATGCCATGGTTTCCCAATTGTCAGGTACCCATGGTAGCATCGTTCTTTCGCAATGGAACCTGTCTACAAATTCACGAAGCAACTCCATGTCTCCCTATTTTATTTTGAATATATCCTAATTATTTTTTTGACTTTTTGCGCGCCAGAATGCGCTTTTATAAAAGAATCTGCAAGCTCAGCAAAAGAATCAATAGGGTTTTCAGGTAAAAGAGAATACCAGGTTAATGCTCCTTTAGTGAGTGTTTCTCCGAACTTCTTGACTAGTACTAACTCAATTTCTTATTTAGTGAGGTCGTTTCCTTTTACCTCGGTGGTAAAAGTAGTTACATGATCGCGTGGATCACTTTTCCCATCATACTTGGGAACGTCAGGCATCTTGAATTTCTTAGGAATAGGCAGGGGTGTTGCACTTGGTTTCCAAGGTTGTTGAGAATATCTATCAACGGCAATGCCTTTGATAACAGGTGGTACTCCAGGAATTTGTTCGATTCGATCATTTTGTTCCTTCACCTGTTTCTGCAAGTTTAGTAATAAAAATTGTAATTCTAGGCTATTGGACATACCTGGACTTGATTCGAGGGATTCATTAGGTGTTCCCCCACTTCCTGAGTTCGCTAATCTAGATTGAGGATTTTATATAGTTATGGTTTTATTAGGAGGCAGTGTAGGTGACGCTGCCGGTATCCCTATCGAAGTCTTGTAAGCCTTGGTTTACGTATCAAGCAATCATTTGTTTCACCTGATCTTGTTCTCCTATTTGATCATTACAGTTATGATTGTTGTTTTGAGTAATAGATCTTTCTGGGGATGCCTCCCTTGAACCTCGTGGGGTTCCAACGGTTGATGGAACTGGAGTTCCAATCCTCTGTTGGTTCTTATCGTTGGCGTTTGACATAATTCAGAGAATGTTTGCTTGAAACTAAATGAAGATTATCAGATTCCTGGTAACGGAACCAATTTGTTTAACCAAATAACTAGATTCTCTACCAAAGCTATTTTTAAGAAGCACACGGGTTTCTGATAACCGATGAATAAACTAATAATTGCAAGGAAATTTGTAATTGGAAAGCAGTAAGATGCACGAAAATTAATTGTATTGCAATAGTAGTTCGAATGTGTCTTTACAAGCTATATTTTACTCCCTTATAATGGGAATTTCTTAATATAACATATGTCATTTTCAGTAATTGAGCATTAATGACTAATAATGGCATTAATGTAAAGTGACAATGATTAACCTTAATTGTTGCGTGAAGGTTGTGTAACGTTTGGCTCATTAATTGAAGATCTCCGAATATGTCCTTTATTCTGCCGGGATTCATCTTGACTGTATCTCTTCATTTTCTCAATCTTGTTGAGATTCCCATAGCTGATTACCCCGTGGATATGTTTTTCCGTGCCTTTTTACCTCGTACCTCTTTATAGAGTTCTGTCCAGCTATTATGCTTTCATTGTTCCACATAGATTGCTGAGTCACCACAATTATTACACGTGTGAACCTTCTTTTTTCCCAATACAGGATTAATTTTTACATTGATTGCCCCTAAGTTGTTAGTTGGGGACTTACAAAGGATCTAAATTTACCCCTGATGGGACTGGGGGTAACCACTAATTGATACAAAAAAAAAGAACCAAGTTCTTTAAACTTTTTCAGATGGGGGGTTGTCTTCACTGGCAGGAGGAGCAGCTTGAGATGGGGAGACATGAGCAGCAGGGAACTCAAACTTCAGTTGAAGAAAGGTTTTGAATTTACTGAGACCTCTCAGTCGTCTCTTTGGCTTTAGTAATTTCGGCTTCCACGTCAAAACCCTCTTGGTCCATTTTCGTCAATGCGTCAAGGGGGCGTACAGATAATCCCAACTAACATCAACAGTTGTTTTGTCTTCAAGAGCTTCATAATCTTTCTCCCACGGTTCAACTTCAACTCTTAACTCATCTCTTTCAGCCACGACAACATCATGAGAGACCTTTAAAAGAGCAAGAGACCTTTCCAGAAACTGGACCTTCTCCAATGAGTTATGGAGGTCTTCTTGGGATTGAGTGAGCGATTGAACAAGTTCACCAGAGTACTCCTCCTTCTGTTCTAACAAAGCCTTCAGGTTCCTAATATCCTCAGAGGCACGGGAAAGCTGCTCTGCCAATAAAGACTCTAAGACACTCTTATCCTTGCTTGCATGGTTTGAAGACGCCCTCTCAACGGCTAGTTCTGCTACAACAATTCTAACACGCTACTCCAAGGTACATTTTTCTTCCTCCATTTCCTCCATGTCTAGATGCAAACTCTCGTACTCCTCATTCCAATTGATACCCTCGGTTTGGAAATCCTTTGCTGCTTGCTCCATCTGAACGACCCTCTTCATTAACTCTATGCCTAAAATATTGATCTACATAACAAAAGATAAATAAGATACGGTAAAAGCATATGTAGGTACGTATGAAAAGCAAGTTTTACCTTTAAGGAAGAGTGCACAATCTCGTTCATCCAAGTCAGGGTACTGTGGCTTTCCAGCTTAGATCTTTCAGTCGAGCCTATCAATGGCTTTAACCATACATCAGGCAGGCCCGACTTTTTCAAGAGGTTGCCCGCTGCTGGAACCTCTATTATAACCTGCCTCATCACCCCCTGCTGGAAGACCCTACTTCTACAATAGAAAGCACGGAAGCAGGGACATATGAAGGATCCACAGGCAGAGTAGGCTGAGGAGTATAAATAGCCACGGGAGCAGAAGCAACAACAAGGGCAGGAATAGCCATGGGAGCAGAAACAATAACGGGAGCAATTGAATGAAATTATTTAGGAGCAGGAGGAGTGAAAACAACAAGAGGGGTTTCATCATAAATGGTACCAAAACCTTCACAGAATAGGAGGTCAACAAATTCACGAACAGGAGAGGTAGTCGCATCCTTATGGGCAGAAAGTTTAGATTCAAGCACGGGAGGGTCAACAACAGGTGCAGACTCATCGTCAGAGACCACCTTCCTCCTAAGTGACATGTGGAGTAGCGAACCCTCCTCTTCCTCCTCCTCTTCTAAGGTCCTGGACCCACTTGCTTTTCTTTTCGATGACGAGGAACTAGCAATGATCTCTTGGGCCTTTGCTAGGGACAACCTTGAAGCGGACACAGCCGCAGCAGAAATACCACGAGCAGTAAACCCTACCAAATGAAAGGAGTCAGGTAAAACTTAAAAGGAGAAAGAAGTAAAAACAAAAAGCTTTGCTCACCGTGGGTCTTAACATTCCAGCAAAACCTCCCAGAGAGTTATTTCCATAAACGTTCTTCTAACAGAGCAATCAACAAGAGTTTTTGTACCCAATCTCGGAAACCGAAGACATTCTCAACGGTTCCTATGATTGCTGCAAAGAAAAGAAATAGTTACGGTACTGATCAAGTATCAGAAGCAAATGAGAGGAAGGTGAGCAAAACTGTACTCACATGCAATATTCCACTTCTCAGGGAAGGGGATATTTTCTTCACCTACTAAACCTACAGTAGGGACAACAACATATTGAAAATACCACCGTCGGTCTTTATCATCATTGGGAGTAACCAACACCCTTTTACTCCTCGCCGTAAGAGTAAACACCCATTGGAGGAACATCATCGGAGCATAGAGGTGAATAAGATGATGAAAAGTGAAGGGTACGGAAGCTAAATTCGCCAAATACCTAAGGAACGCGACAACTCGCTAAATAAGAAGACCGACTTGTCCCAGACAAATTTTGAAGAATTGCCAAAACTCGATGATAACAGGATCGATAGGAGGCTTGAATCCTAATGTGAAAGGGTAAGTATAAACATGAGAATACCCGGTCTTGTAAGAGGTTATTCTTTGGTTATTTCCAGGAACAATAACAGTAAAATAAGGCTTCCAAGAACAATCCCTGCGTACAAGAGGCACCAAGCCCTCTGTATCTGAGTAGGATAAAGTTCGGCACTATCATGCGAAGACATTGAAGAAAGTTGTTCGCTCATGGCCTGACTATCCTTGGCAAAAGAAAACTCTGCATGGATAATTTCATCGACCCTCGGCTCGCAAAGCGGTTCACTATGTCCTCTTCTCTTTGACAAAGATCTCGAAGCCCTAGCCCGTGAAGAAGATAAAGAAACATAAGACCTAAAAGAAGATTGGGGAGTAACATGAGAAGAAGAAACACCCCTGGAAGGGGTAGAACCTAAACTCCTAAGCCTGCTGCCTTTCCTACGCTGAGTTGGAACCGAAGAGGGAGTCAATTCATCAACATTAATGACTCTCCTAGATTGCTGGTTTGAAGTAGACATATTAATGAAGAATGAAGAATTACAAATAAAGAAAGAAGGTCGGAAGTTGTTGTGAAAGTAAAGAAAGGAGAATGGGTATTTATATTCCAAGGCAACCGTCAAAAATGGAAAAAACAGTGATGTGAAAGTCATAATTGAAGTTGTCACTTCATGACTGATGCAGTCGCAAAAAGCCCTAAAAGGCGCTGAGTAATTGTAGAACCAACCCAGGAATGCCACGTGTCATGGGCATTATATGAGAAGTGACAAGCAATGCATACATTCAGAGATGTATGCAATGGTACGAGTGAAGTGGTGGCAAAATATTCCCACCATAAATGAGTATCCACTTACCAAATATTAATCGATAAATAAGTGGTAAGTGGGGGACCTATCTGTATTGGTAAAAACAAGCTTCACACGTGCAACAATTATGATGACTCAACAATCTATGTGGAGCAATGAAATCATGAAAACTGGACAAGACTTTATGAAAAGGTACGATATAAAGAGGAGCGGAATAGCATACCCACGGGTAATCAGATATGGGAATCTCAACCAACTGAGAAGATGAAGAGACACGGTCATAATTAATCTAGGCAGAATAATGGGAAGATTTGGAGATCTTTAATTACTGAGCCAACATTACATAACCTTCACGCGACAGTTATGGTTAATCATTGTAACATTGCATTAATGCCATTATTAGTCATTAATGCTTAATCACTGGAAAGGGTAGACGTTATATTAAGAAATTCCCTAGATAAGGGAGTAAAGTATAACTTGTAAAGACACGTTTAAACCGCTATTGCAAAATACTTACTTTTTACGCATCTTATTGCTTTGTATTTACAAGTTTACTTGCAATTATTAGTATATCCTTTGGTTATCAGAAACCCGTGTTCTTCCAAAATTAGCTTTGGCACAGAATCTAATTATTTGGTTAAATAGTAAGTATATTGGGTATTTCATCAATAACTTTAATTTGAGCAGGATTTATTTCTATTCCTCTATTTGATACAAGGAAACCCAAAAACTTACCTGATCCTATGCCAAATGCGCATTTTTCTGGATTCTGTTTCATATTATACATGCGTAGGATTTCAAAGGTAATTGAAAGATGTTGGAAATGATCTTCCGCTTGTGTTGATTTCACCAGCATGTCATCAATGTATACCTCCATTATTTTCCCAGATGTTACTGGAACATCTTGGTCACCAGCCTTTGATATATGGCTCAAGTATTTTTCAGGACAAAAGGCATGACTTTATAACAATAAGTCCCCGTGTTTGTAATAAAGGAAGTTTTTTCTCATACGAGGGATCCATTTTTATCTGATTATAACCAGAGTACGCATCTAGAAATCTTAACAATTCAAGACCTGCAGTGGCATCAATCATTTGATCTATGTGCGGCAATGGAAATGAGTCTTTAGGGCATGCTTTATTTAAATCTGTGTAATCTATGCATACTCTCCATTTACCATTCTTTATGGGCACCACTATAGTATTGGCTAACCAATTAGGATATTTTACCTCACATATTGAATCGATTTTTAAGCTTTTATGTACCTCTTCGTCAATCACTTGGTTCTTGAAGGGTCATTGCTTTCTTTTCTTTTGCTTGACAGGCACAAAAGATGGATATTCATTTTGTTTATGTGTCATCACTTTTGGAGGAATACTTGTCATGTATGAATGGGACCAAGCAAAGCAATATGCGTTAGCCTTTAAATATTCAATTAACTTACCTCTTCTACTGGAGCTTAACCTTGTGCCTATGTGAAGAATCCCGAATAGTGGAACAAATTTGAGCTCCTCTGTAGTTGTCTTGTTATGCTCGTCCTCTTCTAGTTTCTGAATGACATCAGGTATGGAATCCATGTCTGTATGTTTTGAGACTTCTTCTATGGTGACTTGGTTCACCTTCTCTTAGTTATCTTCTTCCGTACCTGTTTGGATAACAGCTTTTTCCGTACCTGTTTGGACGATTTCCTAGTCTAATGATTCTTCTGCTTCTTCTTTTTTGTTAGAGTGGACTACGGAATTTATATTCCTTGAGGTTTGTTGATCGCCCCAAATCTGTAGAATTCCCCATTTGGAAGGGAATTTAATTACCTGATGTAAGGTAGATGGTATTGCTTTCATATCATGGATCCATGGTCTCCCCGTGATTATGTTGTAGGCCATATCAGTATCAATGACTTGGAATTTAGCATTTTTGATTACTCCTTCTACATAGGTCCTAATATCAATTTTCCCTTTTGTTACGACTGTAGACTTTTCAAACCCAGATAAGGCTCGTGCTTTTGGGATTACTTGATCCTCCATTAGCATTCATTCCACAACTCTCGACAAAATGATGTTGACTGAGCTACCTGGATCAACCAATACTCTTTTTACGTTAGTGTCATGTATAAGTAGGGATATTACCAAAGTGTCGTTGTGTGGAAGCATTAATCTGTTGATATATGCATCGTCCAATGATATATTGTCTGCTTCCACGTCTTCACGAATCCGCTTCCTGTGTGTAATTGTGAAATTTTTTGTTCTCTTGCAGACTACTTTGTTCACCTCCTCTCCTGCATGTATCACGTTTACTGTTCGCTTTGGAGATGGTGATTTTCGGGGCTCTTGCCTGTTCTTCATATATGCATGTTTTCCTTTTTCACTAAATAGTTCTGTTAGATAGCCCTGCCTTAATAATTGTTCTACCTCACCTTGCAATAATCTGCAATCTGATGTTCTATGCCCATGATCGTTATGGAATTCACACCAAAAGTTTTGATACCTTTTGTTCGGATTCGACCTCATTTCTTTGGGCAATCGAACCTTATCGCCCATATTTCTTAGTTCTGTAATTAATTCAGAAGTACTTACATTGAAGTTGTGGTCTCCAATTCTTTTGTTACCTCTATTTCGTTCATCCCGATCCTTTCTGGATCTTGACGAGGATGAGCTCTTATCTCTATTTGATGGTCTATATTCTAATCGAGTGTTTTCAAACATGGGATGATTTTCTCATCCCGAAGGTCCCATATAAGGGTCGTACTTGTTCTTACCTGTTCTTCTTTCTGGATTGGAGCGTCTAGAACTGGTTCGATCTTCAGCTTTTGACTCAGTTGGGATTTCTCTCAAGCTTTCTTTGATTCTTCGTGTGGCTTCTAAGCTTTTGTCATTTAAATTGCTTGCAAATGCCATGGCTGCCCAATTGTCAGGTACCCTTGGTACCAACATTCTTTCTCGTTGAAACCTGTCTACGAATTCACGAAGCAACTCCGTGTTTCCTTGTTTTATTTTGAAAATGTCTTCCATTCTTTTTTTGACTTTTTGCGCACCAGAATGCGCTTTTATAAAATAATCTACAAGCTCAGCAAAAGAGTCAATAGAATTTTTAGGTATAAGAGAATACCATGTTAGTGCTCCTTTTGTGAGTGTCTCTCCAAACATCTTGACTAGTACTGACTCAATTTCTTGTTTAGTCAGATCATTGCCTTTTACTCCTGTAGTAAAAGCAGTTACATGATCACGTGGATCGGTTGTCCTGTCATAATTGGGAATATCAGGCATTTTGAATTTCTTGGGAATAGGCAAGGGAGCCGCACTTGGCTTCCAAGGTTGTTGAGAATATATGTCAACGTCAATGCCTTTGATGACAAGTGGTACTCCAGGAATTTGCTCGATTCGATCGTTTTGTTCCTTCACCTATTTCTGCAAAGTTAGTAATAAAGATTGTAATTCTAGATTAGTGGACATACCTGGTCTTGCTTCGAGTTACTTATTTGAAGTATCTCTATTTCCTGAGTTCGCCAATCCAGATTGTGGATTTTCCACAGTTGCGGTGTTGTTAGGAGAAGGTGTGGGTGATGCAACCGGTAATCCCCTCACAAAAGCTTGCAAGGCTTGAGTCACATATTCACTAACCATTTGTTTCACAATATCTTGTTCTCCTGCTTGTTCATTTCCATTGAGATTATTGTTTTGAGTTGCAGATCCAGTGAGTATGCTATTTCGTTCATCTTTATCTCGTACCTCTTTATAGAGTCTTGTCTAGTTGTCATGTTATCGTTTCTCCACATAGATTTCTGAGTCATCATAATTGTTACACGTGTGAAGCTCATTTTTACCAATACAATGGGTATTGTGGAGACGAAGGGGTGTCTTTTACCACTTTTTAGCTGAGGGGAGCGGCTTACCTGTGGTGGCGTTCCTATGAGTTGAGTAGTCCGGATGAGTCAACTACACATACTTGGACCCAGTTCTCAAAGATGTTTTTGCTTCAGTTTGTCCCTTAGAGCCTCATAGATGCTTGGCGTGCAGAGTTCGAGCAGTTACGCCAGGGTATTATGACTGTGTCGGAGTATGCAGTCCATTTCAGCGACTTGGATCATCATGCATCGGCCTAGGTTGCCAAGATTAGAGAGGGTTCGACGCTTCATTGAAGAACTCCACCACGGTATTCGGACCAGTATGACTAGAGAGTTGGAGACAAATATCACTTACTAGCAGACAGTGAGAATTGCCTGGAGGATTGAGAGCATGTTGGCCCGGGACAGAGAGGAGAGGGAGGCCAAGAGGTCTCGAGAGATTGGTTAGTATTCAGGAGTTCGTGCACCAGCAACACGTTATGGTAGGGGTTTTGTGAGTCACCCTGTTCATTCAGCTCTTCCAGCAGCTAGTGGTATTCCAGCTCCTCCTAGACCTTAGGAACCTTATTATGCACCACCGGTATCTAGTGTGCCTACTTCCCGAGGTGCTATCACCGGCCAGTCCAACAGGCCAGTGCAGAGTCAGCATCAACCACAACGTCCTCTGAGGGGTTGTTTTGGGTGTGGTGACCCTCGCCACGTGCTCAAGGACTGCCCCAGAGCTAGGAGGGGTGAATTATATCAGACATATCAAGCCCCGCAGGCTCCACCGGGCCCCCTAGCTATTCTTCTAGCCCCAGCTACTACTCCAACTTCTCAGACAGCTCGAGGTGGAGGTCGGGGGGGTAGAAGTCATCCTAGAAGGGGAGGCCAGGCCATGTACTATGCTCTTCCAGCCCATTCTGAGGCTGTCTCTTCAGATTTAGTCCTCACAAGTATTGTCCCTGTTTTTCATAGGGACATATCCGTATTATTTGATCCAGGCTCTACGTATTCATATGTGTCTTCTTATTTTGCCTCGCATCTAGGGATGGCTCGGGATTCTTTAAACTCCGCTGTTTATGTTTCTACTCCCGTGGGAGATACTCTTGTTGTGGACCGCGTATATAGGTCGTGTTTGATTGTTATCAGTGGTTCTGAGACCAGGGCTGATTTGTTATTACTCAGTATTGTGATAACCCAAAAGGTCATCTTATGTAAATTTAATTATGACTGTGTTCCGAGGCCCCGAAAGCCTCCGTCAATCTCACCTCGATGTGCCTGCGTAGCCCAGGCGCGTAGCCGGGAAGCCTTTATGTGGAAACTTGATAAAGAGTTGAATTTATGATAATTAATTGAATAAAGTTGACAGTGGTCAACATTTTAGGTAAACAAACCCGGACCCGTGATCTAGCATTCCCGGAAGGTCCGTAGGAAAAAATGGGACTTGGGCGTATGCCCGAAATTGAATTGCGAGAACCCAAGTCCGGGAAATGAATTTTTAAAGAAAATTATTTTCTAGAAATAATAAAGGCTTATGAAAATGAACCTCGATGTTAAACCTGTGCTGCCGGGCCCGTATTATGGTTCCCTTAGCTTGATAAAATCTGAAGATATTCCCTTTTATCCATATAATAAACTCAGACCCCAGTTCCAACACTTGAAATTCTCTGACATGCCTGCTTCTAATATGTGAACACCACGTCAACTACCACACGAGGCACCGGAACACAACTGTGTATCTTTGCTGAATCACCACCCTACACCGCATAATCCATCATCTGACCACAATGACGCTCCCTGAACCTTAATAGCCAGAATTCTACGAATTTGATGCTCTCAAAGCACCTTATAAGATACACACATACATCCTGCTATAATGCTGACGATACCACCACAACGGAGGAAATGTGTAGAAATTCCTAACCAACTGCAGAGTTAACCACACGTTGAAATCTTTTCTCTAAACTTAGATCATCATCTCATTGCAAACGAATAATGGCAACTCCCTTGAAATATACTCGCATAATCCTATCACACCGATCCCAAGTTTATGAATCTCGTCTCACCCAGTATGAACTGCTTAGATAACCAATCACCCCAGGCATAACCAACAGTCTCACACGATTCTACAATGCACCAATAGGCCACAATACGAACAGGACTCATAAGGGAATGACATCAGGAAGGGACTACCAGACTCACGTTATAAATATGAATTTTACTCAGAGAAACAGGAAGTTAAACACAAGAATAACCATTATAGGAGTCTTACTCAACATTATACTGCTACGGCGCGCAGCCCGATCCCTAATAACATAGCTGTGTAGGCGTGCCACCCAATCCTATCATGGAATTTACATAAAGAAATATATACACAGAGCTGAATTGCTCACTATTACAATTTACTGACATCGGTCACAAGCCTACTGAGTGCATAATACCATTCTGGGGAGATTGATAGAGCCATATGCCACAAAACTCAAGCACAACTGAGGTGAGATATATAATCTGAATATCAAGAGCCATTCTGCTCACTTAGCCTCATCGCCACGCGAAAATCTCAACACATAAGAATTTATCAAGCAGTTTCACACACGCACGGCACAATCATAGTATCACATGAATTTGACGAATACGGGACAACACCTGATAACCCCATACCCCTCCTTGAGGAGCGCTATACAGAAATGAACACATCTGGCTCGCATGAAGCCCATAATCTTATTTGAATCCATTCATTCACTTCAAGCCGATTCTGCTCGCACCGAACTAGGCTGATAGCCTTACCCTGGTCCGTAATAACCCACCTTCTTTAAGGCATAATCTTATTCTCATAATACACAAGAGCGATCATCATAACAGGGACAAACACCCCACAATCCACAACCAATTGGACCGAACGCCTTTAAGGCATATATTCTCAATTAAGCCATATTGCATTTCCTTATACTTGGTCCAAATCTTCAATTAATCAGGTGACTACAAGTCACACTTACATAATCTTCCCGTTGTCACGCTCCCACAGCTTTTCACACAGGTAGCCAGTATGCACATCCATACTACCGACCACCCCAAGGCTGCAAAATAATTTTAAGACCCGTAATCAGGATACAAGGCCTCTTTTACCCAACACTGATCTCAGGTGACACTGAAGACAACATCTGCTTATTCTTAAACATTCAAACCCTTTGCTCTTGCTCCTCTGAGCCCGTGGCATCCTTGTCAACACAAACTGCAAACCTCAATTCTTACTTCCAGTACATATTGCTTACTGCACCTACGTGCCAATAAGGGATGGCATAGGAATCCCATCATGACTCCTGATCCACTAATAGGGTGAACACTTCATCACATATAGAAACCTTTTATTTGCTTCAACTCATGAGAACCATAACAACACACAAGTGAGTTCTCACCCTCACAATACATACAAATCCTTTAGTAGTGGTTTGAACCACCATAATCCTTCCGGGATCCGCCTGCACCTGACAGGCCATAGCATTTGAATGCTTCCGAATGAAATCTATTATGATGGCCGACAAGACCCACACACATCTGTACAACCCATACACATGCCCAATCATACCGAACGAACTGATCCCTGCCGAACAGGCACCGTTCCTCATGGCTAATCAATCCATCTTCTCTTAATCATGTTTCATTGCCTCAAAGATAATAGTATCTCCTTTCAACTCATAGCAACTCAACCCTCACTCGTCCCAAGTGACCTTGATGCACGAGACCCTGCTGCCTAAACTCCGCAACGCGTCTCACTACCTCCTGAAAATCTTTCTACAACTCGGAGTCTATTTCTCTTACTCTTCAGACACTATCCTACGTGTTGAAATAACATAGAACACTCCAACTAGTCTCCTTCTCCTCAGAGGTTATACTGCAAAAGCTCGATTCTTAATCATACTGTTGCCTGAAACCCTTGCACACCACAGTTTTAAACTTTCAAATTCATCAAGACCGCTGCTGAGAGTCACCCACTCTGGATGGCCCCGAATACAATAATCTCCAAGGCTCTTCTAGCACATGAACATGCTCTTCAATGACGCACGTGACTGAGTCACTATCCTTACAAATTGCTTATGCCTTAAGCACAAATTCTTAGTCTTCCAGAGCCTAACCCTAGTCCAATAGGACCAATTTGCTCATTTGTCATCATATGCCATGCTCACTTACAAATTCAGTCCTTTCCCTTAGCTGTAAAAACTTGCCGATACATCGGCAATTCTGCAATCCCATGAGGACGCAACCCTACAATCCAACTACAGGTGGTGGGACTCCCCCACTTAGCCCGAAGCTACCCTTTATCTCACTCTAGACCCATGCTGGGATCCTTCCTCCTTTGCTAGCCTGGTCTTGCTCAACCAATCCGTCAGCCCTTCCGAATTTAGCATTCCCCAAATACCCAAAAATAACCCCTAGCATCATTAGCCCATTCTGCCTCCTAACGAATCGCCGCTATGATTCCTTACAGAGAACTACTAACCATACCACCGCTATCCTATACCCAGAAATACCCGATAACCTATGCCCAGAAATACCTGCTAACCTATTCCTAGAAATGCCTGCTACCCTATGCCTGGGAATACACACTAACCTATTCCCAGAAATTCCTGCTAACCTATACCTAGAAAAATCCCACCTGTATAAATCACCAACTGACACCTCCCGACAATACTGCGCTACACCCCCTTATGACATCAACACCCCATCCTAAGCCTGTTCTCATTCACCAGCTTTACTTGTCCGTCTGCTTCTCAGGGACATCTACTGAATGTGCCACGCTATCCTCAAATTCACCTGCCATATCGCATCCTTCCCCATCCCTAATAATCTTATCTTTGTTGCATCCAGCTTTCCGCGGAATAACCAACATTTCGATTTAAGCTTGTGGACCTACTTCCTGTCCGCAAAATTTCTCAAATTACTGCAATTCCTCCTCAAGGCAGGCCACCGCCTTACCGCTGAACTCGTAGACTATACTGCCACTTCCTACTTAGTTGGACTCATTCCCTTAAGCAATTACCCGACCTCCGTCTCTGACGCCGGGCGTTTAGAGACTTAGCCGCTACCTGACACTTCTCACATGACTTCCTTCATCGCATGCTTCTCAATTGCGGCCTCCATTCAAACCGTTCATCACCCCAACACATGGGCAAACGTTTTATCCTTATATCAACATCACGCCATAACCAATCGAAAACACCATAACAATCTGAGCACAGCCTCAAGGTTCTCAGAAACACAACCACTTAACTGAAGCAACATAATATTCTTCTTGCATGGCAACAACAACAGCCCCAAACGACTACGCACGGAAGACTTCATGCATCGTATCCATAACATCATCACAACTACTAAAATTCCCGATTCATAACGAGCACTTCGCGACGCGTAAGTTTGAGTAGGAAGGAAGCATAGGCATAACCCTTAAGGGAGTCAAATCGTACGATAAGATATCAAGAAGGGAAGTACTCCTAACAGCCCTGCAGCCTCTCGAAGATAAGTACAGACGTCTTCGTACCGATCCGCAAGACTCTACTAGACTTGCTCATGACTCGTGAAACCTAGGGGAACCTAGAGCTCTGATACCACGTTGTCACGACCCAAAACCTATGGGTTGTGATGGCGCCGGACACCACTGTAAGGCAAGCCAACCCCTTTATCAGTTGAAATATCATCTTGTTTAACAATTTTGAAGTCGTTGCCTTTATTTCTTTTCATAATCAAATAAATAAACTATTGTAAATTAAACACGATAGGAACTCCATTTAGTTCAATAAGACAAGACTCAACACATCCCCAGAACCCGGCGACACAAGTACATGAGTAGTTTCTAAGAATTTATACAATTATACAACTCTTGTCCGAGAAATAAATAGGACAAAAGGAATAGAGATACAATGTAAAGATATAGAAAGAAGGAGACTCTGTCAACTGCGGAACGCCTCTGGACGAATGCAGCCCGAGCAAGTCTCCAAACCAATCGCTGAACTATGAAGGTACCTATGAAACAAAATGCACAGAAAGTGCAGCATGAGTACATATACATATATGTACTCAGTGAGTATCCCGCCTAACCTCGAAGAAGTAGTGACGAGAGGTCGACTCGATACTCACTAGGGTCCAGCAGTAATAACATATGATAAAATATGATGAAATATGGTAGGCATGTCAGGGAAATAAGCAACAAGTACACGTACTGAGAACCAAAAAATCCAAACAGTTACTGAACTTAAACAATAAAGCACTTTCAAAAGTAAGAGCACCGAATGAAAACAATAATCACAAATTCTTAGATCTGCCATGGCGTACGACCTGCTCCCATAAGGTACTTTTCTACACTCTCCGTGGCGTACGACCCGATCCCATATATTTCATAATTTCTTTTCAATTCCGCCGTGGCGTACGGCCTGCTCCCATATATTTCACAATTTCTTTTCAATTCCACCGTGGCGTACGGCCCGCTCCCATATATTTCATAATTTCATGATGATGCCGGGTATGATAAGATAATGATGATGCCCACAGAGGCGAATGTTATATGATGATGATGATGCCAACAGAGGCGGATGTTTTAAAAGATTATGTATATATATGTATCATGCATTTCATGTTACTGTCTCTTAGAAGCACTCAGATGTTACAGGTGGTATCTTCTCTACCTCTCTTTACATTATTGTTCATATTTATATTGACTAGCCTTACATACTCAGTACTTTATTTTTTGTGACATCCTTTTATTTGTGGACGCTGCATGTCGTGCTGCAGGTCCTGATAGACAGGTAGACATAGCTC
>MDKH01197238.1:0-44430 GCA_005239495.1 Nicotiana undulata | reverse complement strand
GTTTTACTGGTTTTGTGGGATTGTGTATCTGTTCTGTGTGTTTATATTACTCAGACTGTGATTAATTTTCATTACTACTAAGTTGGCGTACTGATAAAGACTCTCTGTGCCTCTGTGCACAGATCCAGGTACTAGTTCGCAGCAGTAGCTGACGCAGTTTGGTAGCAGCATTTTCACGGGATTTCGAGGTAGCTGTCCAGCGTCCACAGCTTCTCCATTTCCCTTCCCTATTTAGCTTTAGTATTTGATTCAGAGACATATATTATAGTTTTAGCAGAGTTAGATTTATTTATTCGTAGATGCTCATGACTGTTGACTCCAGTTCTTGGGAGGTTGTTAGACTATTTTTTTTTGGGACGTTAAGACTTATTTATATAAATTTTGCTATGGTTGCTTGATTATTATTAATTGTGAAATATTATGATTGAACAAAAGCGTAGTAAAGTGATGGTTAGCTAGCCTAGTTCCACGATAGGCGCCATCACGGCCTGTTAGGATTGGGGTCGTGACATACCCATTGTCCCCATTCCATTTCAGTTCATGCTTAACTGCATATTGAGATTGTTCCTCTATGTACCCCATTGCCATAGGAGATACATCAAAAATCCACCTTGTTGAAAATTCTCTCATGCTAGTCATCCTCTACATCACCTTCACTTTAATCTCTTCTAACATGGTTATGATAGACTTGTGCCTAGCAGACAAGATCCAACTATTAAAGGTCTCACACATGTTGTTCTCCACAGAATCACTTTTACTCCAATCTTTGAAGAATGCTCTACACCAACTTTGTTTTGGGTATCTGAGTAGATCCTAAATGATCTTATTATCACCTAATTATGCCAACTCATCTAACTTATCCTTCAGATATGCTTCAAATGAAGCCCTTGCACATGCCCAGCACTTCTTCCTTCTTTCCTCTCCTTTCCACTTTTGTTTCCAGTTTCTCCATATGTGTCTTGCACACATTCTGTGTTCTGCATTTGAAAAACTCATAAACAGATGCAACAAGTCCCTTAAGAACCAAGAAAAACAGTTAGAATAACAGAAACAGTTAGAATAACAGAAATAGTTAGAATAACAGAAACACTTAGAGTAACAGAAACAAAAACAGTTAGAGTGAAGAATATACCTTCTGCATATCAGAAATGATGGTTATCCCTTCACCTTGGGATTCTGTGAGCTGCAGATCATGCATTAGGCACCTAAAAAACCATGACCATGTGTGCTTTGTCTCCTTTTCAACCACTACCCAGGCAACATGGTACATTTGGTTATTACCGTCTTTACTAATGCATGATAGTAGCTCACCCTTACACACACCCTTTAGAAATGCTCCATCAAAGACAATAACATTTCTACAACCTTCCAACCAACCTTCTTGCATGCATGTAGAAAAATATGGATACCCACAAAAACCTCTTTACCAGGTATTGACTCCTTCAAAGTCTTCACAACAACAGTGCTTCCAGGATTTGTAGACCTCAACATGTCAGCACAATCATATATTCTAGCAAACTACTGCTTGTAATCACCAAGATACTGACCCATGACCTGATGTTTAGCCCTGGCACATATAGACTTTCCCATATACACACCATACTTTATCCTAATCAAATCCTGTAACTTCCTAAGCTTTATGTCAGGTTGGTTGATACTCTTGTCCTTGAAATGTTTAACTACCCATGTTGTATTAGCAATCTTGTTTCTGGTTTTTCTAAAACAATTATGAACAGGATAGTAGCTACTAACAATGATATTCCCGGTGTGTCCCTCCAAATTTCCCAAAATATGCCATCTACATCTTGTTGAGTTCACACATTTTGCCCTAACGCTATGTTGCTCAGTAGGACTCAACTTAATTTGATCGCTTCTTTGAACAGCATAATCTTGCAAAGCAGATCTGAACTGTTTCACACTTTCAAACACCATTTCCAACTGGAAACAGATTTTTTTACAAGCAGGATCAAAGTATACCCTGCTGCTGTATCTTCTAGGTTGAGGGTTATGCACCCCATCTTCTTCTACTTCATCATCTGTAGACTCACTACCTGAATCTAAACTGTCCAGATATTGCTCATCCCCTCCCAACTTTCCAGCATATTTGGATCCCCTATCTTTATACATGTCTTCAAAACCAACATTTATACCTACAAGTCCACTAGGTATCTCATCAGTATTAACTTCATTAGATCTTAGTTTACTACTCTTTGCATTCACTTTAGCTTGTCTAGAAGCAACTACTTCAGCTTCTAAATCACTTGTCTCCCCATCAATATCCTCATCAGAACCATATAATGCCTCATCTATATCAGTATCATCATCATCTTCAAAAATAGCCTCATAATCCTTATCCTCACTCTCAGTACTTACCTCATCACCCTCAGAATCAGTTGCTAAATGAAAGTTATAGAACTCACCTTCATCTTCACTAGACTCTCATGTATCAGAATCAGTTACAACAGCCCTCTCTTTACCCTTCCCGTGAGTGTTATCACCCCTATTTATATCATTGTTAGGTGAGTGTGTTGCCCTAGCATTAGAATCATTGTTAGGTGAGTGTGTTGCCCTGGCATTAGCATCACTTGTTTGCCCATGTGGCCTTTCATTAAAGCCACATGGCTGAACATCAGTGGGCTCCACAGTTAAACCACCACTACTTAACATTTAATCTAGGTTTAAATCGACACATTGTGTATTAATTGTGTGACAGATATACACATCAATAAAATCCGCATCCTTGAGGTCTTTACACAAAGCTAACACATCAGCATCATATTTTAGAAATCTAAATTCTCCTTTTTGGTTAATTTTACATGCATATTTATCTACTGTTAAGTACCTCATACCCCTATCCCAATCATGAAAACATATTATATGTAATTCATCAATGTCATCTTGAAGAACAACTGACCAAGTGTGTCCATGTACATACCTCATAAAAGGGTCAGCCACAAATCACCCTAGATGATAAAATTGTAATTTCACATAGACAACCATTGAATTCTGCCAAAAGGGGGGTCCAAGTCAGATACACTTTAACCCTAAAAAGACATAAACTTTAACAAAATGGGAGACATGAATGTTTTGATTTTCAAAAAAATCCCTAAATGTCATATCACTCATGAAAAAGACAAGGCAAAACCCTTAAAATAAAGTGAATATTCGACTGCTTTCCCCTAAAACCATAATATAAAATCCCCTCAATTTATGCATGCGGACAAAAGCCATAATTGTTTAACCCCAAATGTCATATCACTCATGAAAAAGACCAAACCCCTAAAAAGGTGAATATTCGTCTGCTTTCCCCCAAAACCCTAATATAAAATCCCCAAATTTGTGCATGCGGACAAAAGCCCTAATTTTTTTACCCCTAATGCCAGATCAGTCATGAAAAATACAAAACCCTTAAAATATAGTGAAGATACGACTGTTTCCCCAAAAACCCTAATATAAAATCCCAAAATAACAGATGATGCATGTAAACAAATATAGCTTTAAAAATCAAACATTACTCACATTATTTCATAATATATAAGACAACAAAAGAAACAAACTAACCTTCAAGGGCTAAAACGTGACTGGAATCGAAATCTCTGACCAAACGAGACTCGAACAAATTTTGAATATAGAGGAGGGGACCCCAATCAGTTGGTTTTGGAGTGATTTTGATTAATTTGTGAAAGGGATGACTAATTAGGAAGCCATTACAAACCAAGGTTTAAGAGGAGAAGTGTGGTTAGAGAGAGAAAGGTAAACGAAAAACTGGGGATTAGGTTGGGTCTACTGATTAAAAGAGAGGGTACCCCAATCGGTGGGGGTTTATTTTCCGCCTCTGACGTGTAACGTTACGATTGGCTCAATGCTAACTGAATGGACATGTTAGCTAACTGGATGGACACGTTAGCGAATGTGTAATACACGCGTCGATGGTCAAGGGTAAAATGTGTTTATTAGTTATGGGTTTCACGAGTTTGAGTATTTAAATGGGAAAGTTCTAAGTGGTGTATCGGCTTTCAAAAGCCTTACAAGTTCAAGTGGCCAAGAGGCCAGTCTGCCTATAATCTAAGTATTTAACTTGCAATAGGTGAGAATCACTTAACTTGACATAGATGATGAAGATGGAGCTCCAAAATCGCTCCTAGGTCGTCTCCCATGGAGGAAATGAGATGAAATGAGACAAACCCATTTTGCGCAAGCTTATACACTGCCATGAAACCCTTTTTCGCATTCGCGGGCCTTCCGTCGCGTTCGTGATGAACAAAAGCTCTCAAAAGCCATTTCAAACTCTTCTCTGACAGCCTCTAGTATAATGGTCATAACGTTTTGCAAAAAAACTCCAAATGACAAATGGTTTAATGTTATGAAAACTATACTCCAAGATATACAACTTTCATGTTTTGGTCATCGCCCAATTCGTAATATATTTCGAGGTATAAGCTACCAAAGTCCACCCTGTGCAAAACAAATTTCTTCTTCATCTTCTCGGACAGCCTGTAGTTTACCAGCAATAACTCTTTGTACAAAAATCCAAATGCTAAATGGTTTACCATTCTGAAAACTAGACACAAAGAGCTACAACTTTCATTACAGCATCATCTCCATATTATTTTTAAATTGTGAGATATGAGCCTCCGAAGTTAGACCTGCGCAACAAAGATTTCCTTCTTCGCGAACACAAAGAAGAAAATCCCAGAAGTCAATTCCTTCTTTGCGAACGCGAGGGGATCCTCTTGAAGGTGAAGAAAAACACCAGATATCAGTAAATCAGCATCCAAATTATCCCAAAATTATCTGAAACACACCCGAAACACACCCGAAACACACCCGAGGCCCCCGGGACCCTGTCCAATCACACCAACTTGTCCCAAAACATGACACGAACTTGCTCGAGGCCTCAAATCACATCAAACAACATCGAAATCATGAATCGTACCCCAATTCAAGGTTTATGAACTTTAGAAGTTTAGAACTTCAAACTTCTACATTCGATGCCGAAGCCTATCAAATCACGTCTGATTGACATCAACTTTTGCACATATGTCACATTCGACATCACGGACCTACTCTAACTTCTAGAATCAGAATCCGACCCCGATATAAAAAAGTCCACTTCCGATCAAACTTCTCAAAAACCTTCAAATTTATAACTTTCGCCAAATGACCCCGAAATGACTTACGGACCTCCTATTCTACTTCCGAACACGCTCCCAATACCAAAATTACCATACGGAGCTATTCCAATACTCGGAATCTCAAACGGACATCGATAACATTGAAATACACTTCAACCCAAATTTATGAAATTCTTCCAAAATGCCAACTTCCTCAATAGGCGTCGAAATGCTCCCGAGTCATCCAAAACCCGATCCGGACATACGCCCAAGTCCAAAATTATCATACAAGCCTGTTGGAACCTTCAAATCTCAATTCTGAGGTTGTTTACTCAAAAATCACACTTTAGTCAATTCTTCCAACTTAAAGCTTCCGAAATGAGAATTTTCTTTCCAAATCAACTCCGAACTTTCCGAAATTCAATTCCGACCACGCATGAAAGTCATAATACCTGAAGTGAAGCTACTCATGGCCTCAAACCGCTGAACGACGTGCTATAGCTCAAAACGACCGGTCAAGTCGTTACATTCTCTCCCACTTAAACATATGTTCATCCTCGAACGTGCCAAGAACTCCTCCGGAGTTGTCCAAAATCAATGTTTAACACCTCGTGCACTTTCCTGTGCTACCACAACCCAGTTGAGCACATTAGCTCGAGTTAGTCTGAAGATTCTCCCTTTTATTTAGTCAAATAAGCCTTAGAGCCAAATTCCTACGTCCGGAACTCTCCACCGAGCCTGCTTTCAACATAGGAACACCGTATCAATCACCACACGATGTACCAAATCATGATTTCATGCCTTTGCTGAATTAACACCATGCACCGCATAATTCACCTGACCATAATAACACCCTCCGACAGTAATAACCACAATTCCACGAATATGATGTGCACCTCATGACATATATAAATCATGTTCTAACCCTTTGCAATACCGCCACGATGGAAGAGATGTGTAGAAATTCATAACCAACTGCCGAGTCAACAAATCATTGAGTCTATACTCCTGACGAGAACTATCACCTCATGATGAACCAAATAATGGTGTTTTCTCTTTAATATACTTCATATAATCCGATTTCACTAATCCTAGATCCATTAATCTCTTCTCATCCAGTACGAACTGCTCAGGCAATAAGCCACCCCAGACATGACCAAAGTCTCATATGATGCCACAACATGCCAATAAGCTACAAACTCGAATTTGATACATAAGGAGAACGAACTCTGGAAGGAGCTACTCAACTCACGCAACTAATTAGACAACTGAAAAGGTGCTATAAACCTTCCTCAGGAAATGGGCAACAAAAGCACACAAAAATAAATGTAGGGCACTATACCCGACATCACCACTGTTGCGGCGTGCAACCCAATCAAAACAACATACCCATGGTGGCGTGCCACCCGATCCACACATAAAATTAACATAAGGAGATACTTACCGAGCTAAATCGCTCATTACTACAAAATACAGAATATCGATCACACCCACGCTAAGTGCATAATACCATCTTGGGGAGACAGATAGAGCCATACGCTACAAAACTCAAGCAGAACTGAGGTGCGATATATGATCTCAAGAGCCATCCTGCTCACATAACACCATCGCTACGTGGAACCTCAACACATAAGAAATTTATCAAGCCGTTTCACAACTCACACGGCACAACATAATATTACATGAAATAGCCGACGATGAAACAACATCCCACATCCGAATACTCCCCCCCCCCCCCCCCCATGAGGAGTGCTATGCTGAAATGAACACACCTGGCCTAATATAGAACTCATATTCATATTTAAATCCACTCATAGCCCTCAAGCCGATTCTGATCACACCGTATTAGGTTAATAACCTTTCAAGGGTTCATTATAACCCCTTTTTTTCCCATAACACACAAGAACAACCATCATAAACAGAACAAACTCCCACAGTCTACATCCAAATGAACAGTGCGCCCTCCAGGCATAAATTCTCAAATTAGCACTACTACCATAATCTTTCTACTTGGTTTAAATATTACACCAATCAATTGACTACACGTCACACGTATGCAATCTTCCCGTGGGATACGCTCCACGTCCTTCTGCACTAGGTAACACGTCTACACATCCATGCCACCGGTCACACTAACCCTATAAATAAAATCAAGAATCCATAACCAGGATGCAAAGCCTCTTCCACAAAACACCAATCTTAGGTGACGCTGAAGGCAATACCAGCTTACACTAAACATTCAAATCCATTTCTGGCTCATCTGAGCTCGTGACATCCTTGCCAACACCGAACCGCGACCTTGATCCTCACTTTCATATTCATACCTCTCACCGCACCTAACATGCCAATATCTGATAGAACACGAATTTCATCATAACCCCTGTACCACTATTAGGGTGAACACTTCATCATATAGAAACCTCTTACTTAACTCATTCCAAGAGAACCATAACAACACGCGAATGAATTCTCATAACCATAGAATATACATATCCTCAAGTAGTGGTCTAAATCACTATAGCCCTTCCGGGATCCGCCTACACATAACATGCCATAATACTTGAATACCCCCTAATAAAACCAATTACGGCGGCCGACAAGCCCCACACGCACCGTCACCTATCAGATGCATAACTTAATCACGCTCAAGGAACTGGTCACTACCACCAATATTCCAATTCCACCACGGCTAACCAATCTAACTTCTTCTAATTTATCCTTATCTTGTCTTAGAAATAATGACAGCTCCAGTCAACACATAACAACTCAATTCGCACTCATCCATATTGACCCCATTCCATGAGACCACATTGTCTCCAAACCCATGAATTGTTTCATGCCCTCCTTGCACGCACATTCGTATCTTCAACTGATAAGCCCATTCTGATAATTTCTTTACGAATCTGAAGTCATTTCTCTTTTTTCCTCCAAATGATACCCTGTAAGTCGAGAATCTCATAGAACATTTCGTGCCTCTTATCAATAACTGTTGTAAAAGCTCGATTCTTAACCATATCACGGGCTTGAAATCCTTAGACACCACATTCTAACCTTTGAATTCACTAGGACCGTTGTTGAGAGTCACCCACTCTGGCTTGGTCCCGAATATAATTAGATCCAAGGATACTGGCCCATGAACACCCATCTCAATGAAGCACCTGACTGAATCACTTCCTTTGTAAATCACCTATGTACGAAGCATAAATCCTGAATCTTCCCAAAACCCGAACATGAGTCAATAAAGCCAACTATAGCATACCTTTATCAAATCCTTTGCTCAAATTACCATTTATGCTCTTTTCCCTTAGCTGTATTAACTCACCAATACGCCGATAACTCGAAACCTCACAAGTAGATAAGCATACAGCGCAATCGTAAGCGGTGGGACTCTCCCACTTAGCTTGAAGCTACAACTACACAACTCTAGAACCCACCAAGATTCTTTCCTCATTGTTGACATGATCTGGCACAACCAACCCGCCAAATTCCTCGAAATCTTTCTGTTAGCATTTCACGAACACTCTGAATCTCTAGCAATATTCACATATTCGACCTTTTACTGGATAGTCAGTAAACTCCTTCGCAGAAGCTTCGCCAACCACGCAACTACCGACCTTCTCATAGGAATAACCCACCTATGGAAATTACATGTCGACATCTTCCAACATCGTTGCACGGGGTAAAATCACTACGACATCAATAACCCATCTTGGGCCCTTCCTCATTCACCAATTGAACCATTTTGTTCACTCCTTATGGACATCAACTAAATGTGAGACAATATCTTCTAAGTCAAAGTTATATTGCATCCTTCTTCATACCAAGAAACTCTTTTATGTTGCATCTGATCCCCCGCCATATAATAGCCAATATTTAAAATTAAGCCTGTCGACCCAATCACTGTCCGCTAAAATTCCCAAATCACTCTAAAATTTCCTCCAGGTATGTGGTACCCTGCCACTGAACCCATATGCTACTCTTCCACTCTCCCACTCTGGTCAAACTCACTCCCTTAAGAAACTACTCTACTTTCACTTCTTACACCCTGTGATGACCCAAAAAGGGGTCATATTATGTAAATCTAATTGTGACTGTGTTACGAGGCCCCGAAAGCCTCCGTTAATCTCACCTCAATGTGCGTGCTCAACCTGGGCACGTAGCCGGGAAGCCTTTATGTGAAAACTTGATTAAGAGTTGAATTTATGATAATTAATTAATTAAAGTTGAATTTGATCAACATTTTTTGTAAACGGACCCGGAGCCATGATCTGACGGTCTCGGAAGGTCCGTAGGAAAATATGGGTCTTGGGCGTATGCCCGAAATCGAATTCCGAGGACCCAAGTCCGAGAAATGAATTTTTTAAAGAAAATTATTTTATGAAAATAATAAAGACTTATGAAAATGAACCTCGATGTGAAACCTGTGCTGTCGGGACCGTATTATGGATCCGAAGCCCGGTACAGGTTCAATATATGTTAATTAAGTTACCTATGAAATTTGGTAAGAAACGGACCTTATTTGACGGGTTTCGGATCAAAATGGGAAATTTAGAGTTAATGAAGTTTTGAGAAATCTCATAGAATTTGAAATTGGTTTGGGATGTGATTTTGTGTTCCCGAGGTCCGAATGAGATTCCGAGACCGGGGATAGTTCCGTTATGTCATTCATGACTTGTATTCAAAATTTGAAATCATTATGAGTATTATAGACCGGTACGGTGCATTGAAGTGAATTCTAGAATTTCAAGTTCTTAAGTTTTGATTCAATTTGGTTTTGGGGTTGAATTCTGAGTCTCGTTGTTGTTTTTCATGTTTCGAGAGTTCGAGCGAGTCCGTATCACGAATACAGACTTTTCGGTGCTTTTGGACGAGGTCCCGAGGGGCTCGGGTGAGTTTTGGACCCCCGGGAGCTAAGTTGGAAAAAACCAGATTTTTGTTGTCTGGTTTCCTTCTCTGATCGTAGAAGGTGGGTTGCGATCGCGGAGAAGTATTTGGGATGGGATGCTGATTGCCCTTCGCGATCGCAGCTTCCTCTTCGCGATCGCGGAAGGACGGACTCCATGCCTTCGCGATCGCAGCCCCAGGGTCGCGATCGCATAGTGCCAAGCCAGGGTCGGGCACAGTTACTCTTCGCGATCGCAGGACCTCTGCCGCAATCGCAGGGGTCTGTCCAGTTGGCCAAGGAACCTTCCACCACTGTTATTGAGGTAAGTAAATTCCAGAGTTTTACTAGTTTCAAACATTAATTCCTAGTTAAATTCTACTAAATTATCTAAAATCATAGAATTAGGTAGTAATTTTAGGGTTCTTGAGGATTTTGTGATTTTCCATTTTAGGCCATTAATTCAAGTAGAAATCACACCTTAATGATCCTTAGGCTATGGGTGAGTGATCCCTTCGAGGATTTTTGAAATTTGATCATGAGGGACCGGGGTTGGAATTTGGGAATTCTTCAAGAATAGCGATTTTATTGAATAACTAGGATAACTTCCCTCTTTGTGCATGCATTGATATTATTGTATACCTTTTGGCTAGTTGCGAGTTCTTGGGTGTAGAGTTCGGAGTTTCGGGCGCAATTGTGGTCCGAGGGGTAGATTCAACACGAGGTGAGTCTCCTTTCTAACCTTGTAAGAGGGAATTGTCCCCATAGGTGATGTATATGCTATGTGTAAATTGTTTGGAGGCTACGTACGCTCCAAGTGACGAGAATCCGTACGTAGCGGCTATTATTGTTATGTCCGGGTAGTTAGGCCCACATCATGCCTTTTATGCTTTCTCGTAATGCCTTATATGCTTTTCTCGTAATGCCTAATATGTTTTCCTTGTAATACTTTATATGATTCATTGTGACGCCATATGTACTATGAGATTATGTTTGTATAGTGTTGTTCCTCTGAGGCTTTATGGAAAATTGTTGAATGCCAAGGAATTTGTTATGGAAAGTAAGTATTGTAAGATATTGGGATCGGGTCGTATGCCACGGCAGGTTTGAGAGTGATTATGTCTACATGGGATCGGGTCGTACGCCACGGCAGAGTTGAAACGAAATTGTGAAATATATGGGATCGGGTCGTACGCCACGGCAGTGTTGAGGAATTGCGAAATATATGGGATCGGGTCGTACGCCACGGCAGTGTTCAGGAATAATTGTGATATACACATAGGATCGGGCCGTATTCCACGGCGAGTTTATACCTTATGGGAGTGGGCCGTACGCCACGGCGGATCTAAGAATTTGTGATTATTGTTTCGTTCGGTGGTTTTATCCTTGAAAGTGCTTTATTGTTTAGTTCAACAATTGTTTGGATTTATGCTCTTGATATATATACTTGTTGCTTATTTCCCTGACATGCCTACTGTATTTCATTATATTCTATCATATGTTATCACTGTTGGACCTTAGTGAGTATCGAGTCGACCTCTCGTCACTACTTCTTCGAGTTTAGGCGGGATACTCACTAGGTACATATTTATTTTATATGTACTCATGATGCACTTTCTTTTCTTTTCTATACTTGACTGTACAGGTCCGAAGGCTGGTACGTCTGATTATCAGGCCGGTGCTAGATATTGATAGCGTAGTCATACTTCACGGTGAGCTATTTTCCCGGCGACTTCCTAGCAGCACCCTGGAATTCTTTTGTTATATTCTCTGTCCATTTCATTCAGTATGAGACTCTGTATATATTGTAGTCATTGTATATTCAGTAGTTGCCCATGACACTCGTGACACTAGTTCCTGGCACACACGCGTGGTGTATGTATATTTTGGGTTTGGGTTGTACAGGCATGCATATGCTTTATTTCCATGTCAAGCTATCATCATGTTTAACTGTTTAAAATTTGTAAATGTTGACCTGTTAAATTAGATGGGAAGGGTAACACTTAGTGTAATTTGTGTTGGCTTGCCTAATCCCGTCGTTGGGCGCCATCACAACCCGGATTAGGATTTTGGGTCGTGACATACCCGACCTTCTAAAAACTTTAACCACCGTCTGACACTTCCCACACGTCTTTCCTCATCCTTTGCTGCCCGGTTGTTGCCTTAAATCAATATCTATCTCAGCAGCACTTGAACCAACAGATCGCTACCACTTTAAACCTTTTTGAGGAACATCTTTCTCGAGCCGTCAACATTGGAAACACCGATCCGATCCTGAACCATCGCACAACGCGATCTCTGACAGTCGCTTCCCCGACACCATTTCATAATATCCCGCCTAAAGGCGAAAGAAGATCATAACACCGGCAAACTTAACACATTTAATCGAGGACGACGACACCACGTCGCGGATTAAAATTCCACCACGTTGAAAACACTAAGTCTCATTACTCTATCTGTCACAACCCAAATCTTAACTCAGGTCGCGATGGCGCCCAACACCGTAGTTAGGCCAGCCAACATCAATCTACAAGTGAGTTTCATTAATTTACCAAAATATTTCCAACGCTTACTTGATTTAGATTTAAGACATTAAGTAAAAACGGATAACTTGGGCAATCTTAAACAGAAATAGCCATAAAAGTCATAATTCAATATTTACATCCCAAAATAATGTCTACTAACATGTATTCCAAGAACTAGAGTCACAAGTCTACAGGCATCTAGTAGAGTAAGAATCCAAAAGAATACAATTATGTCCTAACTGTCTGAGGAAAATATAGACAGAAATAACAACAAAAAAAAGAGAGAACTCCAAGGTGCTGCTGGAAGTCATCAGGGAAGCAGCTCACCGTGAAGCCTTGACCAGGTATAATTTAGGAACGAGTTCCGGACTGATAACCAGATGCACCTGCCTCAGAACCTGTACAATTAAGTACAGAAGCGTAGCATGAGTACATAAACAATATGTACCCAGTAAGTATCCATTCTAATCTCGAAGAAGTAGTGACGAGAGTTCGACGTGACACTTACTAGGGCCAGAATAATATGTTTTAAATTTAAGGCTAAGCAGGAACAGCAATCATGAATAATAATGAAGACAGGAACATCAAATATCCTTTACAAATACCCTTATGTGTTAAGTTCTCTAGCATACAAATTACCTAGTTTTCCTTTTTCATGATATTCAACAGATACATAATCACAGAATTCTGAAACAACTAATAAACACATAACATGCCGTGAACGTACGACCAGTACGACGCGAAAATAAATATGCACTGTCGAACGGCTCGAACCATAGATGCATCTATTACACTGCTCACGAATCGAACATGCGACGCGGTTAACATAATAGTAGGCTTACCCCGCTCGTGAATCATACATGCGACGCGATTACCCATATATATACACATAATTAACAGGAATCAGGGAACTCAGTAGAAAATATACTTACAGAGAAGGATTTAAAAATATAAATTTCAGAATTTAACCTCCTAGATGTTCACTTAATAATTCAAGGATATGTGGCAACCTGGATTAACATTTAAGATTTATAGATACGGCACATAAAGTATGCTTGTGAATCCTAAAATCCCCGACATAACATAATAGTAGCTACGCACGGACTCTCGTCACTTCGTGCGTGCGTAGCCCCCACAAATAAAGACATGCGATTATTTATATTCGTCTATTGGGACTTACCTCGTGTCAAGTCTACCTTCCGGGTCAAGAATGCGCCCGAAACTCCAAATTCGACGCCCAAGAACTCGTAGCTAGCCAAACAACACATTAACAAGTCAATCTCTGCTCAAAAGTCCATAATTCTCCTACCTAAATGATCATTTCAACCTAAATTGAAGAATCCTAAAATACACCCACAGGCCCACATGCTTGGATTCCCAAAATATTTGAATGAAATAATCACCCATAGCCTAAGGATCAATATTATATAGTTTTTGTATGATTCTCATAATCAATTTCTTGGTAATTTTCCATTTTTATCAAAAACCTAGGTTTTACTCTAAACCCATGATTTCTACTAATTTAATGTGTTAATCTACCTAAGAATTCAAGTATTAAACTTAATTTATAGTATTAATTACTTACCTTACAGTAGCTAGGTCGAATATCTTCTTGCAAGCTCTCAAAATCGTCAAAGATGGAAAAGAATGGTGAAAAATGACTAAGTCCCGTTTTTAAACCACACTGCCCAGCTGCCCCTTATATGCGAACGCGGTAGGGGCAGTGCGTTTGCGAAGGCCAAATGGACAGACCCCCTGAGGGCCCTTCTATGCGAACGCGGTGGGGTCATGCGAACGCGGAGGCTAGCTAGGCTAGACCTACGCGAACGCGGTGGGGAAGGGTGCAACGCAGAGGGTAAAGCTTAACCGGCCACTGACTTACCCTATGCGAACGCATAGGGTAATTTCACCCCTGTCCCACTCCTTTTATGCGAACGCGTGAGCACACCCGCGAACGCATAGAAGGAAACCATACTGAGAAAAATGTGGTGTTTGGCACTTAGCTCCGAGGGGTCCGAAACTCACCTGAACCCCCCGGGACCCCGTCCAAAGGCGCTGACAAGTCTGTATTCATGATACGGACTCGCTCAAATTATCGGAACGCGAAAAACAACAACGAAACTAAGAATCCGGCCCCAAAACCAAATTGAATCAAACTTTGAACTTCAAGTTCTAAAATTCGCTTTCAACACGTCGAACCTACCTATACTACTCGGAATGACACCAAATTTTGCGAGCATGTCATAAATGAAATAACGGAACTATTCCCGGTCTCGAAATTCCGTTTGGACCTCGATAAAACAAAAACATGTTCCAAACCTCAATTTGAACTTAAGGAAACTCTTATTTCACTATTTGGCGCCGAAACACTCCCGGGTCATCCAAAACCCGTTCCGAACATACGCCCAAGTCCGAGATCATCATACGAACCTACCGGAACCTTCGAATCTCGATTCCGAGGTCGTTTACCAAAAATGTTGACCGAAGTCAAACTTGGCCTTTAAGGCCAACCATAAGGAACTAAGTGTTCCTATACCACTCCAAATTCATCCAAACCTCGAACCACCCATCTCCGCAAGTCATAAATCAGCAAAAGCAACTACGGGAAGTCTCATTTAGGGGCACGGGGTCCTAGAACACAAAATGACCAGTCGAGTCGTTACACTATCACTCCAAACCTGAACATTTATAGTCTGATTGCTTTTTCCTCCGCCGGAAATAAAATACCGATTCTCTGAATCACACTCTATGTAGACCTCCTTTCAAGTCATTCACTGCCCCAACACATGGACAAGCATCCTACCATCAATTCAAATATTGTGCGATACTCGTTCATGAGCATCATAGCAACCTGTGCATAGCCTCAAAGCTCTCTGAAGTACAACTACTGAGCTAAAACGATAGAATATCCTTCCGCAAGGCGACGACAATAGTCCAAACAACTACGCAGGGAACCTAGTGCTCTGATACCATGTTATAATGACCCAAAATCCATTAAAGGTCGTGATGGCACGGGACACCACTATCAGGCAAGCTAACACTAAATAGTTAATTAAATTCTCATTTTAGTATTTCCGAAAACATAAATTTTCTTCGATTTAACTAGTAATAAATGAACTTTAAGGAATAATATTAACGTTTTCCAAATTTCAATACTAAATATCCCATAATCATCCCAGAACCTGGTGTCACAAGTGCAAGAGCATTTACTAGGAAGTAAAATAAAATACAATAACTGTCCAGAATACAAATTTGGAAAGAAAAAAGGAGATACAAGTACTCGGAAGGAGACTCTGCTGGCTGTGGATCATCTCATAAGATGCAGCTCACATAAATCCCCGTATCAACCACGCCGTTGCGCCCACAAGTCCACTATCCATACACGTACATGTACAATAAAATACACCGCAAGTGTAGTATGAGTACCAAAATAACGCGTATCCACTAAGTATCCCGTTTAATCTCGAATAAGTAGTGACGAGAGGTCAAATCCGACACTTAGTATGGCCATCAATAATATAATAAGTCGTGGATTTATTAAAACTGATAGTAAACTCAAGGAAATCATGAACCAAGTAAACAATTCCTTTGATAATTAGACGTTTCCAATTTCGTGGCCAAAATCCAAAAATACCATTTCTTAGGTTTTCTTCAAAAACCTCAAATTTCCACTAATTTTTCATGAATTTCCATGTTAAAATCTATATATAATCCAAGTATTTCACTTGGAATAGGTGAGAATCGCTTACCTTGACATAGATGATGAAGACGAAACTCCAAAATCGCTCCTAGGTCGTCTCCCATGGAGGAAATGAAATGAAATGAGCCAAACCCATTTTTCGCAAACTTATACACTGCCAAGAAACCCTTTTCGCGCTCGCGATGAATAAAAACTCTCAAAAGTCACTCCAAACTCTTCTCAGATAGCCTCTAGTATAATGGTCATAACGTTTTTCAAAAAACTCCAAAAGAAAAATGGTTTAATGTTATGAAAAATATACTCCAAGATCTACAACTTTCATATTTTGGTCATCTCCCAATTTGTAATAGATTTCGAGGTATAAGCTACCAAAGTCAGCCCTGTGCAACACAAATTTCTTCTTCATCTTCCCGGACAACCTATAGTGTACCAGCAATAACTCTTTGTAAACATATCCAAATGCTATACCATTCTGAAAACGAGACACAAAGAGCTACAACTTTTGTTTTTACATCATCTCCATATTCCTTATAAATTGTAAGATATGAGCCTCCGAAGTCAGACCTGCGTAATAGAGATTTCCTTCTTCGCGAACGCGAAGAAGAAAATCTTAGAAGTCAATTCCTTCTTCGCGAATGCGAGGGGATCCTCACGAAGGCGAAGAACAAAACCGGATTTCAGTAAATCAGCAATCAAAGTATCCCAAAATGATCTGAAACATGGTCGAAACACACCCAAGGTCCCCGGGATCTCGTCCAATCACACCAACCTGTCCCAAAACATGACACGAACTTGCTCGAGGCCTTGAATCACATCAAACAACATCGAAATCATGAATCACACCCCAATTCAAGATTTATGAACTTTAGAACTTCAAACATCTATATTCGATGCCGAAGCCTATCAAATCACGTCCGATTGACATCAAATTTTGCACACGTGTCACATTCGACATCACGGACCTACTCCAACTTCCAGAATCAGAATTCGTCCCCGATATAAAAAAGTCCATTTCCTGTCAAACTTCTCAAAAACCTTCAAATTTATAACTTTCACCAAATGACCCCGAAATTTATAACCTCCAATTCTACTTCCGAAGGCGCTCCCTATTTCAAAATTACCATACGGAGCTATTCCGATACTCGGAATCCCAAACGGGGACCGATAACATTGAAATACACCTCAACCCAAATTTATGAAATTCTTCCAAAATGCTAACTTCCTCAATAGGCGTCGAAATGCTCCCGAGTCATCCAAAACCCGATTCGGACATACGCCCAAGTCCAAAATCATCATATGAACATGTTGGAACCTTCAAATCTCGATTCCGAGGTCGTTTACTCCAAAATCACACTTTAGTCAATTCGTCCAACTTAAAGCTTCCGAAATGAGAATTTTCTTTCCAAATCAACTCCGAACTTCCCGAAATTCAGTTCTGACCACGCATGCAAGTCATAATACCTGAAGTGAAGCTACTCATGGCCTCAAACCGCTGAACGACGCGCTAGAGCTCAAAACGACCGGTCACGTCATTACATTCTCTCCCACTTAAACATACATTCGTCCTCGAACGACCAAGAACTGCTTTGGAGTTGTCCAAAATCAACGTTTAACACCTCGTGCACTTGCCTGTTAAACCAAAAACTAGTTGAGCACATTCGCTCGAGTCAGTCTGAAGATTCTCCCTTTTATTTAGTCAAATAAGCCTTAGAGCCAAATTTCTACATCCGAAACTCTCCACCTGGCCTTCTTTCAACATACGAACACCGTATCAATCACCACACGATGTACCAAAACATGATTGCATGCCTTTGCTGAATTAATACCATGCACCACATAATTCACCTAACCATAATAACACTCTCCGACCGTAATAGCCATAATTCCACGAATCTTATGCTCTCAATGAACCTCATGACATATATAAATCCTGTTCTAACCCTTTGCAATACCTCCACGACGAAAGAGATGTGTAGAAATTCATAACCAATTGTCGAGTCAACAAATCATTGAGTCTATATTCCTGAGGAGAACCATCAACTCATTCTGAACCAAATAATGGTGTTTTCTCTTTAATATACTTCATATAATATGATTGCACCGATCCTAGATCCATTAATCTTTTATCACCCAGTACGAACTGCTCAGGCAATAAGCCACCCCAGACATGACCAAAGTCTCATATTATGACACAACGTGCCAATAAGCTACAAACTCGAATGTGATACACAAGGAGAACGAATTCTGAAAGGAACTACCCAACTTCCAGTAATAGAACCCGACACCGATATTAAAAGGTCCACTTCCGGTCAAACTTCTCAAAAACCTTCAAATTTATAAATTTCGCCAAATGACCCCGAAATGACCTACGGACCTCCAATTCCACTTCCGAACGCGCTCCCAATACCAAAATTACCATATGGAGCTATTCCCATACTCGGAATCCCAAATGGACATCGATAACATTAAAATACACCTCAACCCAATTTATGAAATTCTTCCAAAATGCCAACTTTCTCAATAGGCATCGAAATGCTCCCGGGTCATCCAAAACCTGATCCGGACATACTCCTAAGTCCAAAGTAATTATACGAACCTGTTGAAACCTTCAAATCTCGATTACGAGGCCGTTTATTCAAAAATGACACTTTAGTCAATTCTTCAAACTTAAAGCTTCCGAAAATGAGAATTTTCTTTCCAAATCAACTCCGAACTTCCCGAAATTCAATTCCGACCACGCATGCAAGTCATAATACCTAAAGTGAAGCTACTCATGGCCTCAAACCGCTGAACGATGTGCTAGAGCTCAAAATAACTGGTCGGATCGTTACACAAAACTTCTCTATAAAAAAATGTACCAGCTGCTATGTGGTACCTTTGTAAAGGTTCCATGGAGGAAATTGACTTGCAACAACGATGCTTCTCCAAAGTGGATATTCATTCTAAACCTGGCTGGTTGGGGTAGATTGAATATAAAGGACAAGCTGGCCAAATGGGGTATTATAATTGAACACAAGTGTATCTTGTGTAAAGAGTAGAATGAGACCATTACACGTCTCTTTTTTTAGGGCAAAATTTCTACTGAATTATGGGGAAAGTTGCTTCTATGGAAAGGGATAAGAAGATCTGTGATGACATGGCAAGAAGAACTACACTGGGTTGTCACCAAGATGTAAGACAAGACTATCAATGCTGAGATCTATAGAATGGACTTAGCAAGTTGTGTTTACTACATTTGGCAAGAGAGGAATCTAAGAGTATTTCAGAGTAACCAAAGAAGTGTTGGGATGATTACGAGACAAGTGATTCAATACATATTCTGTAGAGGGAGCATGAAGCATACGATGGCCACGAGGCTTGAAAGCCTGAACTTCTACCCATAGCGTGATTACACTTGTTGATACCCAATTTTTCCTCAAATTATTTTTAATTTACATATATACCTTCAAAATCAGGCTTTCATAGCAATTGGTAGTTTTCTATAATTTTCCCATATTTTTATTAATTTATTTTTAATTTATCCAGTATTTTTATTTCTAATAATTAATTACAAAATCGCATTACAAATGATTTCAAAAGCATTTCTTGATTTAGTGTATTATTTCTGGTCCTATTAAGACTAAATTATTTCACAATTAGCCAAATTGGCACTCTTTGGCTATAATTACAATAATTTTGCAATTATAGCCTAATAATATGTTTTATACTATTTTTATCCAATAATTAGTCATTTGTATTTTTTTAATACTAATTAATCATTTTAATTTAATTTACTAAGCATCAATTTCATTTTTTACGATTACCAACTATTTTATAAATTATTTTAGTTAATTTAGTTGGGTATTTAGCAATTAGCCGTCTTTATTTGAATTCTAGCCTTAATTAAAACCTGGTCCCAACCCAATTAAATCAGCCCAGACCCCCAAGCCCAATACACTATCCTACCCGGCCCAACCCAAAACTCAATCTCGACCATTGATCAATTTTGATCAACGGTCTAGATCTAACCTTCCTAAATTAAACCTAACAACCTACCCCCCCCCCCATCTCTCATTCTCTCCATCTCACTTCTCAGCCATCTCTCTCAACTCTCTCTCGCCCCTTCAACTCCCCCAGTGAACATGGCCCTTCTCCGGCCGTCGCCTTGCCGGAATCCATGGCGATTCCACCACCTACCAGCCTTATGGCTCCCCCCTTGAATGTGTGTCACTATTTTGAGTCCTTCAAGTGAACCAGAGGTGGTCCACTCACTTCTACGATCTCATGCCATTTTTTCCGGCCATCCATGGCCGTCCGAGTAAGATCTTTACACTCTCCGGTGGAAACCGGTAAGACTTTGAGTTTTCTTCCTCCTTTCTGGGTTCTCTTTGGAAACCACCTCCTGATCCTTTTAGATTTGTAACAGATCTGTACGTATTTTGAGGTTTCTTCATGTTTTCTTCAAAGATCTTCTTGTTTCCTAAAAGAATTCTTCACTTTTCAAAACAAGGGTTTCAAGATCTTTTTTTAAAAAAAACAGTTCTTCTTCTAGTTTCTTAGTATTATTTCATGATGTTATCGTGTTTAAGCATTACATGAGTCTTGCTCTTTTGTTTGATTCATTCTGATAAATAGCCCCAAAATTTTGGGGTTCAATATGTGAAAAAACCGAGTTATTTTTCAATGTTGTTTTATCTGTTCTAGTATAACTACTCTGTCTTCATGAGTATTGTGTGATTTTGTGATTTCTGCTCTTTAATTGCTATAAAGGTTTCTGATTCTTTGTCGCTTATGCCTAAACCATGATTATATACTGGGTTCTTTAATTATCTGCTATTATCTGATATGAATTCCTAATTTCGTGATTAGGGTTTCTGATTTTTGCCTAACATGTGTTATATCGATACTGTTTTATCATTTTGAATCTTTGAAAAGTGTGATTAGTGATTTATTGGTTCTTACACTATATTCTTTACTGATTTTTAGTTTTTCTTAAAATTGTGATATTTTCCTTTGAGAAGTACTGATTGCCTGATTTTGAGTGTTTCCTTACTTGTGCGATATTTTCCTCAATTGATACTGATTCCTTATGACTGGAACTTCATTCGAGGATCTCCTTACTGATTTTTAGAATCTGAATCATCCCTTTCCTTGTTTCTGTGAATAAACCTGCTGTCAAATTAATTTTTTATACACTTTTCTTAATTGGTCTATTCTGTATTTAGTCCTAATCGCATGCTTTGTTCCTTACTACTCCTTATATGGTAAAATCAGTTTTCAATTGATTCCTTTCCTTGTTTAACATTGTTTGTATCCGTTTGAACTATGACTCTTTAATTAAAAGGAGTACTTGTATTAATTGGATTCTAATTATAATTACTTCTATAATTATGCTGAACTATTACTTGTTACCATATTTTCTGCCTATTTTCAAAACTATATATACTCTACTCTCTCATTAGCATAAAACACGAACAAACTTTGTTCAAAGCCCTCTCTTACACACACACATACTCTCTCTTGCTCTTCTTTATAGTTATTTGCTACTCTCAGTCGGCTGCAAGACAAGACTGAGTACTATACTCTCTTGATCTTCACTCTATGCTTATTATCTCTTAACTGGTATGTCCTCAATTTAGTTTAAAGCTTCAAAAACAATATGTTGCTTTGGGTATCTCAATTCATATTGTTTATACTGTGCTTTTACTTATGGTTTTGTTGTTTACCTTGCCATTAGCATGCCTACTTACTGCTTACTAGTATGTTTCTTAAATCGTATTTCCCTCCTTTTAATCTCAGCATGTTTACTGCCCCTTTTGCATGTTTTAGCATGACTCTGCTTTACTTCTGTCGTCTTTGATTCCTAGCATACTACAACATGAACTATATGTTACTTAGTCTCTATGTAATCCTAAATACATGTCATACCCATAACCCCTTCTCTCAACATGTATGTAACTCTGCTTATTGTATGTTATCCTATGTGCTTCATACCTGTCCCCTACCCCTCAGTCCTTGCTTGTGATTGTTAAACTGGGTTGGTTCTGGTTTCTTGTTCTATGTGTCATGTTTTGATCCTGAGATTGGTATTCTAATTATCCTACCCTTTTTTTTAAACTGTTTTTCCTAAGCAACTCTACTATTGTTCTGCAAACTTATTTCAAACAAGTTGTTTCAAAACTGTTTTCCAACTCAACCTTTTCTCAAAACTATGTCAAGCACTCTCATTCTAATCCAAGAAACTTAGGTTCTGCTCCTCTAATGTATGACTGCTTTGAGATCTCTATGAGATCCCTCTGAACTCTGATGCATTAGAGCTGGACTTTCCACACTGCACTTACTCAGTATGGTTATGAAAATATGGGTGTGAACACTGCCCGGGATCCCTTGAGGTCCTTAGGGAACTCTGACACACCTGGATTATATGAAAGGCTGTGAAACACTAATGACATTGAGAACTTCTGGAGACTTTGGGCCTGTCAGTAGGCTCCTAATAGTATAGCTTCTTATTTTCTTTTATTCATTTATGTAATTTGTGCAAATGGTCTGTAATAATTATTGTAAACAACTCTTGGGGATGGATAGTGAAAAGAGAAAGGGGTAACTATGCATGTTATAGATGTTAAAAGGTAGAAACCATGCTATTAGGTTTATATTCCTTGTTTGTGCAATAGAAATCATGTTTGAGACCCATATGTTCAAGATCATGCATTAGAAATCATGCTTCCTAGGTCTTATGTCTAATGTTTCAGCACCATTTAATACTGTTACGTCATTTAGAAATCATGTGCTACGCAAATAAGGATAATAATGGATATCTCTTGCAATCGTGTTTCATATTACCATGCACGCTTACAAATCCTATTTTAGGATAAACAACACTAATAAGCATATCATCTCTGCATATTCTGAAAATCATGTTTAACGTTGTCATATTTGTGCATATAGAAATCCTGCTTAGGATTCTGCATATACATCATTCTGCATCTCTATCTGCGCATTAGATACCATGTTCTAGGATTTCATTTATATTCGCTTAAGTACACCTAGCCTAACTATTATGCATAAAACATCCTCGTTCAGTTTTCTAAATAACTGGTAATAATTCCATGTTCTGAACGCTAGAACAACATGTTTAAATAACATATATTCAAACAGTTTTCTTACTTCTGAAGATTGGTATATTGTCTCACACCTAGGCAAGCCATAGGTGATCAAACTGTCAAAAACTGGGAATCTGCCTCTTTGCGTATGCTACCTAATCCTCAACAGGTTTTAAATCAGTTGGCAACCTGATTAGGGCCCTTTCTGAGTTATAAAAACAATGTCTGCATATCTGTTTATATTCTGAACTCACCTAGACAGCATGTCTTAGGATTCTAAATACTGCCCTTACTTGTGTTTGAGTCGTGTTGTTTATGTGCATTATCTGCGGAGGTAAATTTGAGCCTCTTACATGCTCCTATGTGTTCCCATTTACTACAGTCTTATGTGTTCTTTATTTGTCGCCTTAGCATTTTTCCTTTAAACCTAAGGGTCTGCCTAGAACTTCCCTTGTATGTGGAGGTCCTAAACTCCTCTAGGACTATTAGGAAGGGACGGGTAACAGCACGCAATAGAGGTCGCTGACCAACACTCGCTTTAATAACCTATACGGGTGGGAAGGGTAGATATGGACATGGTGACCGGTGCGCTAATACCACGTGTAGCCCCTCTTTGAGGAGTAATTATCGGGTATTGTACTGATGTGATCGATATGACAAACAAGCTAGGACATCCCCTACCTTTTGTATACAGGTTTTATATTATAACTCTTTCAAAACCTTACTTAAATATTAAAATATTTTTCAAACTTTAGTAACATTGTGTGCTTAGACTGCGAATCTTTCAAAACCCGTTACTTGTTTTAAACATTAATTTTCTGTTTTCTACTTGCTTAAATTCACAAAGTTGTTTGGCCGGGAACCACAGTTGTGGACTCTAAGGGGTGCCTAACACCTTCACTTAGAGTAATTTCAAGTCCGTACCCTGTCTCTGGTTGTCTAATTTTGTTTGTAAATGACCCATATAGGTGCCCTAACGCACCTTAAAATCGTTAGGTGGCGACTCTTAGAATCCTTGCATACCCCTTTCCCAAAATGAAACGAGTCGTGCCGATAATGTCAAGAACCCTGACCGATCCGAAAGTAGTTGGAAAAAGGGGGCGCGACAGCATGGCGACTCTGCTGGGGATTCTAGGCTTTTACCATTCTCAAACAACATCGTGAATTTTGACCTTTACTTTGTTAATGTTTGCATTCCCTTCCCTTTCCCCTTATGTGAAATTAATTGTTTATTTATTTCAAGCATTTAATTTTTCTCAAAGGCAAAATTGTCATGTTTTCTTGTTTCCCTTTGTAACCGCTTTTCAATTATAACTATTGTATTTCCTGCTTTCACAACGTGCAAATGCTTGACTACATGCCTTTACTGCTTATTTATTGCATAAATCATGCTCAACATCATACTCCACTCGTGCCAAACAAATCCTATAGCAGCGCTTGATGAGTGGTTGCGCCCTTCCTATATTATCACCCCTAAATTCGGAAAGGCTTATTTGTGGTAAAAGTAGTTGATCAACGGTGCAGTCGACGGTTCTGTGCCTTTCCTTCTTGAGTTGTCCGCTCAAGGGTACAAGTCTAAAACCCCATAGAAACCTTACTCCGTTAAATTGTTGCATGCATCATGGTCAAACCTATCTAGGCTAATGTGTTGTTCGCACAATAGCCTTTAAGATAGCCTTGCCAAAAGTCCACCGGGTTTTCATAAATCCCAACGGACATCATCACATTCTGTGCATCTATTGGGAGAACCGAATGCTTATATGCTAATCATAAATGTTAAATGGTCGAGTCTGGTGGGGGTAAGGTCATAATCATGTTTACCTTGCAGAAATATGAGGCACGAGGTCTCCAGATTTGGCATGGTTAGCAACATTCACCCAAAGATTCTGAACTGGTGGGAGGACCTTCATTCTAGTGATAAGACACTTGTCAAGAAATACTTGGGTAACCTACCGTCTCTCTTAGACATTCAACCCAACAACATGTTAATCGAGGATGCCATCTTATTCTGGGATAGCAAAAGAGCCGTCTTTCGCTTTGGGGACATTGAAATGACACCATTGCTAGAGGAAATGGTAGGACTGTCAGGATTAGTCTGGGAAACCCCTGGGTTGTTAATGCCTGAAAACCGCACAGACAAAGGTTTCTTGAAAATGATGGGTTTAAAGAAGAACGCAGAGTTAGAGTGTCTGAAGGAGTCGTACATCCCTTTCGAGTATTTGTATGAAAGGTACGGTCACAGCAAGTCATACCGTACCTACTATGACGAATTCGCCATAACATCTTTGGGGCACATTCACCATAGGGTATTCATCTTCATTGTTTGCTTCCTGGGTTTGATCGTGTCTCCAACAAAGAAAGAAAGAATCCACACTAGTCTAGCCATGGTAACCAAGACATTGATGGAGGGAATTGGTAGGCAGACTTTTAGCATCGTTCCTATGATCATCTCAGACATCTATCGAGCCTTAGAACAATGTCAAAGAGGAGCTAAGCACTTCGAAGGCTGCAACCTATTACTACAACTCTAGTTCTTAGAACACCTTCAAAAGGGCCAGTACAGGTAAGAATTTCAACGAAGGGCATAGAACGACCACATCGCTTTCCACCACCCAAAGCGAATGACATACATTCCTGACAGGTTTGCTCAACCCGAGACTGCCAAAGAATGGGTAGAGTTCTTCGATAATCTGACTGAGGAGCAGATACAGTGGATGTCCGAGTAGTTTCCAACAGATGAATTCATTGTCAGGTCTAGGGATGCACCATTCCTGGTACTAATTGGTTTGAGAGGAACATATCCTTACGTCCCTCTCTGGGTCATGAGACAAGCAGGAAAAAAGCAAATTATACCAAGGGTCGACAAGATGGGCCATTTTCGAGCCGACTTTCAGGATGATGATACTCCTCACAATTGCCAAGCCCAACACATGTGGCACTGTAAGATCATAATGGAAAAGGACACGATCGAACCAGACAGATACCACGCAGGCTGTACACCTTTCTACTCAGGGTGGTTAGAGACAACTGGGATGGTCTAGGTAGGCCAAGGTTCATCCGAGGCCACAAAATCATAGATGAAAAAGGTCGAGGCTCAGGTCAAGTATAATCAACTGCGCAAGAGGACCCGTGAATGCGAGAACGATCACTGTGAATTACACGAAACCAACAAGAGGCTGATTGAAGAATGACATGGCCGTACGTTCCAACAGAAAGCTGGAATACTTGGAGCGAGGCATAGTCGAGCCGGAAGGTAATATCATCAAGAGGGTTGAAGACTGTCAAAAGGCTGAGGGTAGCGAATGTGGACATTTGGCGAGAGCATATCTACTGCTAGGACTTCGCGAGCTGGGGAACCTGTTTGATAGGATCAAGGATGCTGAATCTGGGGAAGGTCTTTCTGGGACCAAGTAGGATAGGATTTCGTTTTCTCTTTATCAATGTTATAAGACCCATGGCCATTAGTGATTTTATTTCTTGCTTATCTAGTGTCGTTTTGGGATTCGTCTATTTTTTTTTTACATTAATGAAATGAGGTATTTTGGAATTTAAGTTCACAAATCTATTTGTCGCTAGTCCTACCTCGGGCACAACGAGGCTCCCAAATTAGGACACGTTTTATATTCTCGCACTATGTGTTTAAATACCGCAATGCTTTGTCATTATCCTCACTGACTTGGATACTTTCTGTTTTTTTTTTTTGTTTCTTTTTTATTATTCCCCTCCACAAAGGTTGGTTTGTGCACTCTGGCATCATCATCCTACTACACAAGATCCAGGGGCCCTCCACCCTCTCCTCCTCCTAGTCCTCCTAAAGGAGGAAGCAAAGGCAAAGGGAAAATGGAAGATTTGGGCAACACAACATCAGTTGAACGGGTAGAGGCCACTGATGGCCAGGGTATTCAAGTTCAGAGCGAGGCCATGTCACATCTAGAACAAAGGTTGGTGAATCTCCAAGGGGAGCTTGAGCAGGTCCAGAATTTGGCGAACTTATCCTTCACACTCAGTGTGCCAGATGTCAACCATCCCAATAGCCAAAATCCTATACCTTCGCAAAACACCCCAAACAAACAAAATCATCCCACAACCCATCACCACACCACTCTACAAAGAAACAAACTCTTCCACCATAGTACAATGCTTGTCACACTCCAAGAAATACCCCACTACTTGTCCCCGAACCATAAAACCCCACAAATGACCACCTTTATACTCAGGCACCAGGCCATCACAACAACCCCATCTACATGGAGACTCTGCCACACTCTGCCCAACCCATCTCATACACACTTGAGTTTAGTGAAAAGGATTTGCTTATCATGAATTTGGCTGAGGAACTTAAGAAGCTGACCAGCCAGGTTCAAGGCGTTGAAGGAAGAAAAGAGGTCGAGGGGCGGAACTACGAAGACCTATGCATACAGTCCGATGTCAAGCTTCCCGAAGGGTACAAACCTCCTAAGTTCGAGATGTTCGATGGTACAGATGAGCCGAGGATCCATTTGAGGACCTACTGTGATAAGCTGGTTGGAGTAGGTAAAGATGAAAAGATTTGCATGAAGCTGTTCATGAGGAGTTTAACAGGAGATACTTTGTCTTGGTACATCAGCCAAGACCCTAGGAAATGGTTAAATTGGGTAAGCATGGCGTCCGACTTCATGGAAGGTTCAAGTTTAATACAGAGAACGCGCCAGATGTGTTCTACATTCACTATATGAAGAAGAAACCCACGGAAACTTTTCGCGAGTATGCTACTCGCTGGAGATCTGAAGTTGCTAAGGTCAGGCCCGCTTTAGACAAAGAACAAATGAATAAATTCTTTGTCCGAGCCCAGAATCCACAATATTACGAGCGTTTGATGGTGATCGAGAATCATAAATTCTCTGATATTATCAAATTGGGTGAGAGAATTGAGGAGGGAATTAAAAGCGGTATGGTCACTAACTTTGAAGCCCTACAAGCTACAAGCAAGGCTCTACAGTCTGGTGGTGTGTCCAAGAAGAGGGATGCGGGAGCCGTGATGGTTGCACAGAGAACCAAATCCCCAATGAAATATCAAACCTACCAAACACCCCCACTGACATATCAGCCAACACCTCCACAAACTTACCAAGCACCCTCGCCCTCATACCAAGAACCACCACCAAGATATCAGTCATCCCCACCACCTACCTATCAACCTACTTCACCCATATATTCCCAGCCCGCTCTTGTTTACCATACCTATAAATCTCAACCATCCCACTATCAGTCACCCCCTGCACGCCAAAATTTCCCTCGACCTTGACCCAACTTTGATCGCAGACCTCCTAAACAATATACTTCCATTGCCGAACCTATCGACCTGTTGTACGAAAAACTGAAGGATGTTGGTTATGTCACCCATATCCCTATCGTAACCCTGAGAATCCTTCCCAGTGGGTTAATCCAAATAAGTCTTGTGCATACCACTCCAGTATGAAGGGACACACAATCAATGAGTGCCGCTCCTAGAAGGATAAGATACAGTCCTTGATTGACAACAAGATCATTGTAGAAAAGGAATCCACCCCCAACGTCCGCAACAATCCACTCCCAGACCATAAGGGTGGAGGTGTCAATATGATTGAGGTAGAATAAGATTGGGACTCAGAGGAGTCGATTGGGTTGATCATAGAAGGTGATGACCCAAAGAAGCCAGCAGTCGCTCTCAATCCATTCATAGTCCAGATTCAGCCATCTGGAGATGCTGAGGTAGATATGTCAGTACCTTTTGAGTTTGAAGCAGCACCACTCGTAAAGGCACCTGCGCCAATTGAGGTCGAAGTTATGCCACCGGCAAAAGCACCTGCACCATTTGCGGTTGCAGTCATGGCGCCTGCTAAGGCACATGTTCCCTTTGAAGTAAAGATACCTACACCAATCACAGTGGCGGTGTCAACCACGCCACCTTTGCGCAACAATGTCAAACCATGAGATTATGTAGCCGAAGCAAGAAGAAAGGGCAAAGTCCAGATCGAAGAAGCTACTGATGCACAGGGAACGACAAGGACCGGCAGAGTCTATACACCATAACACTTGGCTCAATCAAGCAAACAGGCTTCCAACAGGCCACCCATCATTGAGACCGGCCCAAATGACCTTTGGAGGAAGGTCCAGGCCAAAGAATACTCTGTCACTGATCGGTTGAACAAAACCCCAGCTCAGATATATTGCTGCAAAAATCAGAGACGCACCAGAATGATTTGATGAAAGTGCTGAACGAAGCATATGTGCCAAACAATATCACTAGTGGATAGTTGGCCAATATGGTAGGCCAAGTGCTGGAGAGACATAAGATCACCTTTCACGAAGACGAGCTGCCTCCCGAGGGGTTGGGTCATAACAAAGCCTTGCACATCACTGTGCAATGCGAAGGCTACTTTATCACCAGGATTCTGATCGACGGGGGATCCAGTCTCAATATCCGTCCATTGACAACGCTCAAGAAATTGGGCAAAGGGTTGTACAAGATAAGAGAGGGGTCGATGAATGTGAAATCTTTCGAAGGTTCGCAAAGTTCCACCATCGACGAAATAATCCTTTGCTTGCAAATGGGGCCTACATGGTTCGAAGTTGATTTTCAGGTGATAGACATATCAGCATCCTACAACCTGCTATTAGGACGGCCATGGATACATGTCGCTGGAGCCGTGGCATCGACGCTACATCAGGTAGTGGAATTTGAATGGAACCATCAAGAAATAATCATCCACGAAGATGGAAGCAATCCCATTTAAAGCCGCCAGACCATTCCGTTAGTCGAAGGTAGAAGGAAGCTTGGTGGAGAAACTTACCACCACATTGAATGGGTCAATGCCATAGACAAAGACAAATGGTGGGACAGTAAAATCGAGAGTATACTGAACTGGAGTGGGTACGAGCCTGGCAAAGGACTCGGCAAGAATCTCCAAGGAATTTCAAAACCTGCAAAGCTCAAAGGCCATGGCACCACCTTCGGCCTGGAATACGAATATACTTGGAAAGAGTACAACGACTGGTCACCACCATGGCACGGTCCCTATTAGCCATTGGAACAACCAATACCACATCTGGAGCAGACCTTTCAGCAGGCCTGTGTTATATGGGGATCGGAGGAAGAAGAAGCACCGGTAGCGCTAAGGAACTTATTTCTGGAAGACGATGACATGGATTATTGCGTCATTCTCGAGGAGAAGGGGGAGGAAGGCCCTTCCATCCAGGCCGTGAGCAGAGGAGCATCTCTTAAGAACTGGACTATCAGAACATCCTTCAATGTTTTGAAAACATTTATTCAACTTATCAAAAGCACTTTTATGTTTTATGAATCAATATTTATTATTACCCTTTTCTCTCATTACTTTATCTATACAGCATTACTATTACTTGTCTTGATGAATCGATGACTGTGACATAAAACGAGAAAACGCAACAAACGGGCATTGATTCAGAAGAAGATGATGATATACCTAACGAAATTGTCAAAGAAGTCGAGAATTTCGAGAACAGACCTAAGTCCAACCTGGACGAGACTGAGGTCGTCAACCTGGGAGATTCAGAAATTTTCAAAGAAACTCGCATTAGCATTCCTTTGTCATCATCAGAGAAAGAGGAATATACACAGTTCTTGAAAGAGTATGAAGATATATTTGTATGGTCGTACAACGACATGACTAGTCTGAGTATATCTGATGATACCCAATTTTTTGCCAAATTATTTCAAATTTGCATATATACCTTCCAAAATCACTCTTTATAATGACTGGTATTTTCCATTATTTTTCATATTTTTATTAATTTCTTTTCCAATTTATTCAGTATTTTATATTCAATAATTATTCATAAATTATATTATAAATAATTTCAAAATATTTCCTAGATCAATATATCACTTTAATCCTATTAGGATTTAATTAATTAATAAATTAGCCAATTTGGCATTATTTAGCTATAATTACAACAATATTTGCAGTTATAGCCTAAATGTACATTTTATACTATTTTAATTCAATAATTAGTCATTTTATATTTTTAATATTAGTTAATTACTTTAATTTCACTTATTTAGCATTAATTTTATTTTATATAATTATTAGCTATTTTTTTTAATTATTTATCTATTTTTAACGGGTATTTAACTAATAGCCACCTTTAATTCCGATTCTAGCCTAATTTCACCCGGACCCTAACCCAATTAACTAGACCAAACTACCCAAGCCCAATTCCCAAATTACCCGACCCAATCCCCATTCCAATCTGAGTTGTTGATTATTTCAAATCAACGACCCATATTCACCCTTTCCATTAATAAACACTAATGACTACCCCGTCTCTCGTTCACACCCCCTCACTCATCTCTCTACTCTCTCTCTCTATCCCCTGGTTTTCTCTACAACCTTCCCTCATCTCCTCTTCTCCGATGAAGTTTGTTCATCTCCTCTGGCCACTCTCCCCACCGGAAACCATGGCCTCTCATCATCTCTTGGCCCTTGCTTCATCCCATGCCGGTCTAATGATACCATGAGACCCTCAGGTGAACCTGGAGCTGTTCAACTCCCCCATGGTCCCTCATGCCATTTTTCGTCCACCTCCAGCCGTCTGAGTAAGAGCTGTGACTTTTCCGGCTAAAGCCGACGACATCTTTAAGGTTTTTCTTGTTTCTCTGGGTTCTCTGAAACCCTAAAACTCAAGATTTTCCGACTTTTCTTTCAGATCTATGATAGATATGTGTACACTTTAAGCTATTTTGTTGTTTTCTCAAAGGTTCTCTGATTTTTCTAAAATGACTCTTCGTTTTCAACTAGAGTTTTGTAACCCCGTTTTTTAATAACTTTTTCAATGGTTTTTCAGCATTATCCTAGAGCCTCTACTATGTTTTAGTGATTTGTTTATGTTTTTCTCCTTATCTGGCTCGTTGTGATGAAAACCCTAACTTTAGATCTAAACCCTAAAACTACTGATTTGCATATGTGCTTGCATATGTGTTTGTGTTTCAAGAGTCATGTGACTCATTGATATGTTTACCCTATGTTATTCGTCTTTGATTTTCTCTTGCTTTCCTGTTTATCTCATTGTTCACTCTGAAACTCTATGAATCCTTAATTTCATGTGCTAGGGTTTCTGATTTCTTGCCTAGCATCTGTATTAATTCGTGTTAATTCCCTTCAATTGGTACTATGCCTGTTCGAATCCTTGATTCTCTGCAATTTGTTACTTAATTATTTCCTGACTTATAATGTGTTCTTCCATTCCTACATCGGAATCTATGTTAGCTAGTGTTATTGGAATCCTTGATTCATTGTGATTCGAAAGTCTTGCTAATTCCCCATGGGATATTCTTACTGATTCCCAACCTTTAGCTTTTTTTTTACCTCGTTCATTTACTGTTAATTGATATTATTTCCTTAATTGATATCTTCTGAACCTAGTCTCAATTGTCTACTTGATTTGATTTGAAATTGTTTCTTTATATGTCATGTGCATAATAACTTTCCTTAATTGTGTTCACCTACTAGCCGTTTGAGTTCAACCTTCAATTAAAGGATACCTAATTTCCTGTTATACTTACACTATTTTAAATTCTTCTAAGCTATATATGGCCTTTCCTTATTTATTACTCACCGTTTGAATGATTCCCTTAATTATGGGGATACTTGTACTGATTTTGTACTAATTGATACTCAGTCCCACAATCACTGGTTAATTCTGATTTTTACCTTATTTTCCACCCAGCTTTCGACTATATATATACTCTGTTCATGCATTAACATAGACACACACAGACACGAACTAATCTGTGCACACTCTCTCTCACAACTAAACATGCTCTCTATTCTCTTTTCTGTGCTACTTGCTACTACTCTGAGTTAGCAGGCTACAAGCCAAGGCTAACTATTGTGCATCTCTTAACTTCTGATCTGTGTTACTTCTTTTTCCATTATACTTGTATGTTCTAATTTAGATTTCAGTCCTCAAACCAATATGTTTCTATTACTGGTTCAATTCCCTGTATTTCTGATATGCTTTTACTTACTGTTTTGCTGTTCAACATGCAATTAGAGTTCTGAATCTCTTCCACATGTTTAGTTTCGCTTTACTTATAAATGACCAATATGTCTTTGTATATTTAGCATATGTTCCTTATGTGAATCTACATGCCTAATACATTAGTTCAATCATGGTCTCAGTTGTTTGGTGTTGATATGTTCTGATACTTTGTTATATCCCTGATCCTCTTAAACCCTTAGGAACTTCTGATCGCATGTCTAAATGTGCTTCTACCTGCTACACAGGCTCTGTATTTGTCCCTCAAACCCTCTCACCGCTGTTTGTGATTGTTGGACCATCATGGGTCCTTTATGTGATGCTGGATTTACTTTTCTTTGAGATTGGTGTTTCTCCAAAACTATTTTCATCAGTTAAACATTTGTTACGAAAAGCTATTTTTTACTAAGTCTTTCCACTTTTCAAAATTGTTCTCTTGAATTCCTCAAACTAGCACTTTCACTATACTCTTAGACATTAGGTTCTGCCCCTCTTGCGTGAGCATTGCCTTGGGACCCTTGAGCTTCTTCTGAACTTTGACACACAAGAGTTGGCCCTTCCACACTGCACTTAATCCATCTTTGCTATGAAATCTGGGTGTGAGCACTTCCCGGGATCCCTTGAGGTCCTTAGGGAACTCTGACACACCCGGATTATGAAAGGTTGTGAAATAACACTTGGCATTGAGGACCTGGAGATTTGTGCCTATTGTGAAGGCTCCCTATAGTTAACTTCTTCTTTTCTTATTCTTAGTTATGTAATTCATATTCATAGGCTTGTAATAATTATTTGTAAAAGAACGATTTTGGGGTTGGATAGTTAAAATGGGTGGGGATATGCATGTTGTAGTACAAGTAAAGGGTAGAGATCCTGTTTCTAGGTTTACTTTTTCTATATGTGCAATAGCAACCATGTTTAGGTACAACATGTCAAGCATGCCATGCATATCATGTTACTTAGGATTTATGGTATTCAGCATCTCATTACGCTTAGAAATCCTGTTCAGAAATGTCGCTTAGAAAATAATAATTATAGGGTTAATAATAGCAACAAAATTACTATCATGTGATTCTGTCAACATGTTATGAAATGTAATCCTGCCTTAGGATAAATAAATCAACACTAGTTGTTATTCATGCACTCACCATGCTACAACCATGCTATATACGTAGAGGCCCTACTTTAGGTAAACAATGACTAAAACTGTTATTCCTGCCTATCTCGAAACTATGCATAACTTAATGTGCATCTAGAAATCCTGTTTAAGTTGTTTTGCATCATGCTGCATTAGAGATCATGTTGTAGGGTCGTACTTATTCAATCACATCTAGTTTAAATACACATGTCTGAAATAGTCCGCCTGTTCTACAAACTGGCAAATTCAGTCTATCTGCAACACTTAGCACTGCCTGTTATTAGGTATACGACCTGAAGCTGTAATCAACTATGAATACTGCGGCATGTTATTTTCACCTAGGCAAGCCTTAGGAAACCAACTGTAAGAAATAAAACCAGACCTTTCTATGTGATTATGTTTAACTATCAGCATATTAAAATCAGTAGGTAAGCCTGATTAGGACTTCCTCTCTGAGTTATGTAATGAATCTGATTCTGTTATTATCACTTAGACACCATGCTTAGAACTGAATCCAGACCTTAATTTGTGTATGAGACATGTTGTTTATGTGCAATATGTGAAGAGGTATATTTGAGCCTTTACCTGCTTTCCATGCTCTCCTTTATCTGCAGTCCTACTTGTTTATTATATGTCGCCCTAGTATTTTTCACCTTTAAACTTAAGGGTCTGCCTAGAACCTCCATTTTCTAGGATAGAAGTCCTAAATTCCTCCGGTACTGATAGGAAGGGATGGGTAACAGCATGCAACAGATGTCGTGACTAACACGCACTTTAATTACCTTCACGTGATGGGGGAAGGGTAGAATATAGATATGATGACCGGTGCGCTAATACCACGTGTAGCCCCTCTTCGAGGAGTGTCATACCTGGTATTGCATTGATGTGATCCATATTGTAAAACCTAGGACATCCATTACTTTCACATACTTAGATTATAACTCTTTTCAAAATCTAATTGTTTTCAAAACATCTTTGTACTTATACTTAAATCCCCTATTACTTGAGCCCTACTTGTTTGTTTGCTAAACTGTACAAATTCAAAATAAAGTTGTTTGGTCGGGAACCACATTTGTGGATCCTGAGGGGTGCCTAATATCTTCCCCTTAGGATAATTTCAATCCCTTACCCATATTTGGTTACCAAACGTAGTTATAAATGAACCCCTTAGGTGCACTAACGCACCTCAAAATCGTTAGGTGGCGACTCTTCAAAAACTCAAACCCATTTCCCAAAAGGATGAGTTGTCTCAACCAAATGTCATAAACCCGGACTCCGCGAGGAAGAAGGGGGCGCGACAACATCCATTGTGGCTCACAAATTACCAACCAATCCAATATGTCCGCCGGTAAAGCAAAAGCTCAGAAAGTTTAAGCCCGACATGAGTCTGAAAATCAAGGAAGAAGTTACCAAGAAAATCAACGCCAAAAGCTTACGACATGAAAGTCTTTGGAGATCAGCCTCGCATTAGCTTACTTCGGCCCGGGACTTAGAGAAAGCCTGCATGAAAAAGGGGAGAAGTTAGATAGAGAAAAGGAAAAATGAAATAAAGCTACATCAACAAATTTCATACTTACTCGGTTTAGAAGACGTTGGGCCTCTTCGAAGAGGTTGGATGCATCATTGAGATTGGAGGCATCCTCGACCCCGGTAAATCAATCCCGAAAAGGATCCTCCTCATCGGGGACTCCTCTTGTTTCGGGAGTCCTTATGGCTCGTGCATCTCTTATGGCCTCTTCGGAAAAGGTAGGTCGAGATGGTGAGTGACCTGCTGTCACTGCCCCAAGCGAGTCACCCGGGGCGCTCTGTTCAGCTCTAGGGGTCTCGGGACTAGCCCCATCTGGTATGCTTGTTGTTTGACGAGGGACAGCCTCGACCTCAGATGATTCGGGGACTTTGGCCGAATCTTTCTTCATAACTACTTCATCACGAGGCATGGCCTCGCCAACCTCCACCGATTAAGCGGCCTTGGTGGTCTCGACGGTCTTCCTCACTCGGGTCACTAGCGCCGAGTCACCGCCTTCATTTTCATCTTCTTCTTCTTCCCTTAGCCTTCTGACTAACTCGAAAGTCAAAGGGATAATGTTCCCATTGGGTTTCCGAGCTGCTCTATTTCTGGGTTTTTCCCCCATGGAGGTCGAGGTCCCCTTTCTCTTATTGTCCTTCCCCGGCTTCGGAGCACGGGCCATGGCCTCTTCCTCACTACTCAGAGGCCTCAGGACCGCATCCTTGTTCAGGCATGCACAAGCAAAGACTAAATAAGTGAAAAGATGTATAGCAAAGCCTCAGGCATGAAAAAAGGGAAATTTACCATGGTTCATTACTTCCTATCGGCCTTTTGCCAAGTCGCGCCAACAATGCTCAGAATAGGAAGAAGCCGAAGCCAACTTTCGGACCCAGTTCTCGAGGTCAAGGACTGCTCGAGGCATCCAATCAATCGCCGCATGGCAAAAGAAGGTATTTAATAAAGCAGAAAATGAAACACAATATAGAAACCAACGAGTAAAGTGCTACTTACGCTTCTGGTTCCATTTCTCATGAAGTGGCATTTTCTCTTTCGGGATGAGATCGCAGGTCCTCACTCGAACGAACCGACCCATCCACCCTCAGTCTTTGTCCTCGCCAATACTCGAGAACAACACCTTGGTCGCTCGACGTTGCAGTTTGATAAACCCTCGAAAGATGTGAGGACTGTATAACCTGATGAGGTGATCGAGGGTGAACGACAACCCCTCGACTTTGTCAGTAAAGAACCGGAGCATGATCACTATGCGCCAAAAGAGGGGTATATTTGGACCGAAGTCACCTGATATTGACGGTAAAAGTCAATGATGATTGGATCAAAGGGGCCCAACGTGAAAGGATAAGTGTAAAAACTTAAATACCCTTTCACGTGGGTAGTGATGCTCTCTTCAGGGAATGGATCCCCCCAGTTACAAACCCTTTTGATATTCTCGGGATACCCCACGTTTATCGAGCAAATATACCTCGATACGTGCTCACATCGACCAGGGACGGATGGAGGATTCTCGATTTTAAAGTTGGATTTAAGAACACATGGGCCGGGAACGCACTCCTCAGGGAGCAGATCCACCGGGGTTTTATCATCGGTCGGCCGTGAAGAAGAAGAGGAAACTTTTTCCTTTTTGTGGAACCATTTTGGATGTTTTTGCCATTGTATGGGTTGAAGAAAGAGGAAGATAGTAAGGATTGGTGATTTGAGACTAGGGGTGAAAACCTAAGGAACAATGAAAGAGAAGAACTTGAGAGAGGTAAAAACTTAGAAGCAAAAACAAAAGTGAAAGTAAAGTTTGATTCAACAAGAAGAAGGCCTATTTATGGATTTAAGGCGACAGTTCGGCGGCACTAGCGGCCGACTGCCAACTGACGCTCATTAATGGTTTGGGGAACTGAACCGACGGGACATTTCGGTCACGTCCATCGCTTACGTCACGAGGATGACATATTTATCGAGGTCAAAGAAAAATCGAAGGCTCAGTTCGTTTCTTCTCATTATAATCCAATAAATGAGGGGACTATCTTTATACGGTAGAAATCGGGGCTACCCGATTTCACTTTTTGATCAAGACTAGGACGTTGCATCAAAGGGCTGAGGCATTGAGTTCAAGATCGAAGTCTCTTTCGAGATCGATGTCGATATCAATCGAAGCCAGGGAGATAGACTCTGAGTAACATCGGGGATAGCTTAGTAACGAAAATAACGAGATATCCGTGATTGGTCGAGGATCATGACGTGAATGTCGAAACGGATCGAATCAGAAGCGGTTAATTAGCTTTTTATATGATTTTCTTCTGTAATTAGAGATATACCATAATTAGGATTACTCTACTATATAAAGAGGAGTTCCAATCTTTTGTAAGGACATCATTATACACTGAGAAAAAAGTTATACAACTCTGTCTTCATTGCTTGTTACTGTTCATCAGATTATTCTCTCTTAATCGTTCTTATGTTATTATCACCTCGAGGGTACCTTAATTCGAGGTTGAAGCTCTGTTTGAACACTGGTTTGGTTTATTTTCAGTTCAATTCTGTCATTTACTTTCTTATTTATCAATTGATATTGGGTGAAATCACATATCCTTAAAACCACAATATAAGTTTAATTGTTATCCAAATTTTAGGGTAAACACTTATATATTAAACAAACTACAACCCACCGAAATTTTATGAATTCCAGCAACCAAATTTGAATTCCCAAGCAACATATATACTTGTGAAGATTGTCTGGAAACCCCCAACTTAACCAATTGCCCATATTTCCAACCCATTTATCCAAATATTTATGACCGAAGTAACATCATTCCAATCAAAACGCTCTCCTTTTTATTGCACACAACTTAAACTGAAGAAATTAAAGATCTTAGATACTCCTACTTCGTAAGGACTTTCTAGTAGTAAAAAAAAAATTAGTAAGGAGAGAGTGTGAGGAACTTCCTAGAAGAATAATTTGAAATGCAAAAACAAAATATGAAGGAAACAGAAATTAAATAAATGAAAAAAAGGGAGAAGATATGGTCTATTGCAAAAGTAGGCTTCTAATAAGTGCAGCTTGGGCGGTGTCTGAAGTAGCCAAGAGTTGAGACAAGCGCTCACTAAGATCATCAACTTCTCTGTGCAACCCTCTTATGTAGTTGCATGTGTCTTGTAACACCCTTGCTGATGAAACCTGCGCCAATTACAAATAAAACAACATTACTCCCTCCAATTCAAAATAAATGATCTTTTACCTTTTTATTGTGATCCAAAATAAGTAATTTTTTCAAATTTTAAGAATGAATTAATTTTTTTTCCCAACATTACCCTTGGAGTAAATATTGTTGGAGTATGTGTTAGAAGTGTTTATGTTAAGAGATAGTATATGTTAATATGGTCAATTTCATTACTAGTTAATGTTAAAAGGTAGATTTCTTAATTTGTATGAAAACACCCAAAACAATCACTTATTTTGGACCGAAGGGAGTAATTCATATCAAAAGTACTCTATGTTTTTATATAACATAAACTCTACCGTGTTATAGTAAGAGTATATATTTATAGTCAACCTTTATATGTAGAGACAAGTTTAGGAAGTTCAATGAATCAAGGGATAAAAGGAATCATTTGGTTAAAATTAAATATATTATCACTTCGCTTGGTTTCGAAGGTCCTTTGAGAAACCAAGAACTTAAAACTAGGAAAGGTCATCGGGACCACTGGGACTTATGACATCTTAATTTCCCTTGTACTAGGATTAATTAATATAGGTAATTTTTTATATAAATAAAGACGATAGCTTGTACTAGGGTTCTTCCTTCTTTATACTCCATGCATATTTATACCGAGGGTCGAAGCTACACCTTGTTAAGGGTGGTCAACTGACTACTCTTTATCGGAAAGTTACATTGTTTGTATAGATAAAATATCTGATTTTAGACGCACGTAACATATACACTGTTATAAAAGAAAGGATTAATATTAATAAATAGAGGAGCAAAAAATACAAATACGTACCTTGTCAGAGGACCTATTACGAAGCTCAGGAAGAAGGTCCTGCAACTTGGAAACAAGATCATTTATCTGGTCTTCAGATATCCTTGAAGAAACTCCTGAATGTCTTGAGCGTGACGATCTTCTGCTTGACATTTTTCAAACGTAAACTTTCTAAAAATATGTTTTTCTGAAGAAATATTAATACAGCTAGTGATGATAGAGGCTTTGAGTCTTAAGTGTGCAATGTGGAGAACAACCTTAGCTTATGGAGATCGAGTGAGAAAATATAATGGTGCGAGAAGATTAATTAAATAAAGGGGAAGGAAAGAGATCAAGACTAATGCATAAGAACACAAGTATATAGCTACTGAAGAAGACAATTGCATGGGAGAAAGAAGTGGGCTTAGTTTGTCTTTAAATAGGGTTTTGGGAGATAGAAAGAAAATATCAATTTTATGGAGATATCCCCTTCTATATGAAAATTATTCTAATTCCTTAAGTTGCAAATTAGTGAGACTAGATCTCAAGTGGACTTTACAACGAGCTTTCATCTCCTACCACCCTCCCATTTCAGTGTGCGAGTGTCAGAAACTACACGTAAGACCGTGTTATTTTATTGCATTTATGCACTAATGAAAGATGGTTGTGAGTTTTTTCTAAGCTTACCGGTAATATTAGTGGAGTACTATTTTTGTATTCTCTTGTTTCTGGTTCTTTATTATTTGCTATGTCATTCGCTTTCATTATCATATTTATTACATTATTGCTGCTATTGTTTGTTGCTTTATTTTTTATTGTTTGAGTTGAAGGTTTATATTAAAAACAATCATTCTGCTTTTATAGGATTGGGCAAGGCTGCGTACACTATCTTTCCCAAACCTTACGTATGAATTTTTACTTGGTTTGTTATTGTTGTTACGAAGAAAAAGGAAACTTATTCAAGATATCGGCAAAGTAATCTTTTATTAAATGTGAAATAAAATTGAAGGAAGTTTTCCAAACTCGACTTCTAGTACCGTAGTCAAAGATGAAAGTAAGAAAGATTGGAGAAGGTGGGGGAGTTGACCAGTCAAGGATATGATTCACGTTGCATGAAGAGATATGTATATATTTTCCTAAAACGGAAAGCATATAAACAACACGTCAAAAAAAGCAAAAAACAAGCGCTGCTTCTCGCCGACTCTCTTTCTGAGATTATTATTTCATCAGTAGCGGTGTAATTTAATCTACAATAACTATCACTTCACTTAATCCAAATCATCAGTTAATGTTATTAGTTAAAATATGTATGCAATTACCTTTTAAATGACAGAACTCTAGTATAGTCATGTCATCTTTTTAAAAACATACGGATAAGAAACATATTATCCATAGAATATGAATAACTAATTGGTAACCAATAAATAACCAATTGATCTAACTTTACATTTGTAAGGCCTCAAATTGGAGGTTCCTCAAGTTTGGGAGACTAAGAATTCTTCCAAAAGTGATCATATGCAAGAAATTATGAATAATATGGTTATTCATATTATCCGTCGGTTAACCCGTTTTTTATCTGTATTAAATATGAGTCGAGCCGAATAATTTATTCGTTTTTTTATTTCCCATTTTATCCGATCCGACCGCCCATTTGTCACTCCTACGTGACTCATGAGGTTATGATTCACAAGCGGTTATAGAGGGAATGAATCCATATCTGATTCTCGGCCTCAGTATATTATCTCGTTGACAGATCAATTTAGCTTTCCTGTTTAACAGCTTTTTTTTGTCCAGTAACTGATCTGCTGCAACTTCCGAGTTCTGCTACAGCCATTTCTTTTACATTTTCACTTACGTACTTTAAAGAAGTTTATTCAATAGCTTGGCTCTTCTATTTTACCTTTGTAAATGTGTGAGATATTTTTTAGATGGTCCCTCTCATATATTACTGCGTTGGACAAGCAGCAGCGGATTTATAACCCAAACCACAGGGCACGTGAACCAATGATTTTTTCGTTAAATTAGTTATTTTATGTATGTATTTTTTAAAATATTATTTATTGGCACCCATGCTCCAAAAACACAAAAGGACGCACTTGGTTGAATATTGGTTTATTTACCACTTGGTACCTTTTTCTACTTTTTTTAGTGAGACATTCATATTTAAGAAATTCAAGATCAGCCTTTATGCGTAAATATAACATTGAAGGAATTGATCTCTCATGACTACCAAATACAATTAAATCTGTAGGAAAATGACTCTATAAAGGTCTTCCATATTTTATTTATTCATCTTCCAAATTATATTGCCGATCTTTTGCGAAAAGAGTCGTATAACTAGATCTAAGAACATAATTGACCATAAAACCGATTATGCATATTCATATATGTATGTTTTGTTTTGTTCTATATATCTTTGACTATTAATAACTATGTTTTTAATGACCAATATATCTACTTTGTACAATATATTCTCTACTCTTTTCTAAGGCGACGACATGTAAACTAAATTTTAAAGCAATTTTGGACAAACGATACCTTCTTATTCTCTTAAATATTTATATTATTTTTTTAAGTTGAACATAGGTAAATTATCACTGCAAGCATAAGTTGAAAATTGGATTGCAGTACCTGTAATGAACTACAGTGACAGCTGTGTTAAATTATATTATAAATAGTGAAAATTTCCTTTACATTATCATGGTATATACCTTATATACATTCTATTAATACATATTCTTTCTTGTTCCCCCAATCACTACTTATTCCGTCTTCTCTCAATGTGACTTAGGCCCCATTTGTCCATTAAAAAATTCAAATAAATGTTTGTCAACGAAATTTTGCATATTTTGGAAAATTTTGCAAAAATGAGTTTCAAACCACTTTTTCAAAATTTTCAGAAAATTTATCTTTCCTCACTCACAATACTGCAACGTTATTTCAAATGAAATGCATGTCCAAATATAATTTCAAATTTCAAATACCATTTTTCAACTTAACTCCAAATACTACTTTTTTTTCAAAAGTTACAATTTTTATGTCCAAATGCCTAATTAATTTGCGTGGTAAAAATCTAGCAGAGACCTAATAGGAAAGCTTCACTCTTTCCCCCCTAAGGAAGCTTCATTTATTTTGAAGACATAAGCTTCTGTAGCTTATAATATATATATATATATATATATATATATATATATATATATATATATATATATATATATATATATATATATATATATATATATATATATATATATATATATATACCTCGAAATACAAGTAACAATTAAACTTGTAATGTGGTTATAAGGATATGTGATCTTATTCAACGCCAATTGATAAATGAATTAAACGCTTGAAATGAATCAAATCAGTGTCGCTTGTAAGCTATCAACCTCGATTTGGAACATGCTCGAGATCAAGCGTTAAGGACAACAAGAACAATAAGAACAGTAGACAATTGTAAGCAAGTAAAAGAGCAGAGTATTATTATTTCTCAGTAATCGTGTATGTGATTCGTATGATGCCTCTTACAAATGAACAGGGTTTCTCTTTATATAGTAGAGGAATCTTAAACAATGTATAACTCTAATTTCGGAAAGTAAATACATGATTGACATCAATAACCGTTAAGGGTTCTGTCAATCCCGAGATTCTCGCCGAGATTTGTCGTCGATTGCGGATATCTTGTTATTACATTACTCGATGTCGATCTTGCCCGATCTCGATCCTTCGGTCTCTGTGTTCCTCGAGCTTGCTTCGATATGGATTTAACCTCGAGGCAGACCCTCGAGTCAACAAAATCGGACGTGGTCGATTTTAACCGTATACAGATAGTCCCCACGTTTCTTAGAATGAAATGATAAGAAACGACTTGAGCTTCGATTCCTTTGTATCCCGATCATGACGTCATCTTCATGACGTGATCAGTATATGTGACTGAAACGTCTCGTCGGTTCGGTTCCCAAAACCATCAATGCATGTCAGTCGTCGGTCGGCCACTAGTGATACCGAACCGTCATCACGAGCCTATGAATACCACTTTTTTTTGTTGATTCAAACTTTACTTTGCTTTGATCATAAACTCTTGACTCTCTATCTCTTCTCATATCTCCCTCATCTCCGCTAGTGACGCCACCGCTGCTTTTACCGAAACCACCAATTTCTTACCTTTCTTCCGCCCTCTACGCATATACAAATGCCGAAAACTTCCAAAACTGTACCGCAAAAAGAGAAAGCTTCGCCTTCTTCCTCCCGGCCAGTCGATGATAAGACGTCGGTTGAACCGGCCCCCCATGAATACTTTCCTAGCCCATGCGTTCTCAAATCTGACTTTAAAGTCGAGAACCCCCCATCGGTGCCGGGCCGATGCGAACATATGTCGATGTACATGTGTTCGATTACTGAGGGCCATGTCGAGGTGTCACGACCCCAAATCCTAACAGGGCGTGATGGCGCCTATCGTGGAACTAGGCTAGCCGACC